>CABFVX010001266.1:123725-169822 GCA_902151425.1 Timema shepardi | reverse complement strand
GTACCCATTCAGGCTATGAATATTTTAATCACATTAAAACAGACTGTCAAGACAAACTATATTTTAAAATTCGCATTTTTTTTTCAGCCACTGTGTATTCAAACATTATTTTATTAAGATTAAAATGTAACCCAATCATATTTTTAGACACATACACATTGTGAAGTTGTGTAACTCTATGCAGGTGTTAAAAGGTTTCAGCCTAAGGCAAAGGGCTATTGGATAGTACGATCTAAGCTAGATTTAAGTGAGATTATAATTGGGACATTAAATGATAGCCTTACACAAGAACTGTTTAAAATTTCTATGAGAGGCATTCTTTATTAGTTTCTTATTTCTATAACGTAATCGTATTCTTACACATGTGCATGGCCATGACTCAACTTTGGTTAAATACGTGAGTTAGAGGGTTTGAAAGACGACAACTAAGCTCACATGTTGACTTTGACAGTTGAGATAAGCATACTCAACAGAGACCACTGTGCTAAAATAGAATTATGGATTTTAACTATTGTAAATATAAGTTGCTTATTTTTTTAAGTGAATATGTAAAAATTCCCAAAATATGATAACATTCCCTGACTTGTCCATAGCTTTTCTCTGACCAAGCAAATTCCCTGACCTTCCCCTGTTTTCCACCTCACTGAACACCTTGTGAAAGTTAGGGTTGAGGCAAGTATAATTAGAAGAAAATGTACCGGAACTTTTGGTGAAGGAAGTGTGGAAACTAATTTAGCAAAAAATCACTCAATACACCAGGCCAATACACGAACTTTAGGCTACTCGTCACAAGTAGTCCTGACTAGACGAACCTGCCATTCAATACTCGTGCTTTCCTTCACCTCTGACAAGACATCTTGTGAATGTGGGGAATGCCAGGCCTCCACCGTGGTTCGGATTCCACGTTAAACTGTAGGTCCTCCATTTCATCTCACAATCACCCTACCATTACACATTAGCGTAAGTGCGTATAACCCGAACGGGTAGCAAGACGCGGTGCTAATAATAATAATACTCGTGCTGAACAATTCATACAAAAATGTAATCTTATTAATTTGATGAGTGCACTAATATAATATTTCAGAAGATAAAATATTGTTCAATTATTTGTAAAAACAAACAATCCAGATTGAAAGCTGAGTAAAATGTAATGGCGATGCTGGGGGACGTCGTTAGTATTATAACAGCAAGGGAGGACGAAATATGTATTCCCGCCATCTTACTCCCCCACAACCGCCCAATAATTTGTTCAAGCGGGATAATCTTAGTACCAGAAAAGAAACAGTAAATTTTTGTTTTATTCATAAAATTAATAATCCACTTTTGGGGAAAGGCTTAAATGATTATGATATTATTTTAGTTATTTATTTATTTACTT
This sequence comes from Timema shepardi, assembly GCA_902151425.1. Classification (NCBI taxonomy): domain Eukaryota; kingdom Metazoa; phylum Arthropoda; class Insecta; order Phasmatodea; family Timematidae; genus Timema; species Timema shepardi. The sequence continues at coordinate 168,444 of CABFVX010001266.1, read as the reverse complement.
ACATCCATTACTTTTTACAGCCCATGGTATGGATCACTTTTATATTCAAGCCATAATTATGTTTTCCACTACCGGCACGCTAGGCCTGTCTTAGCTTCACATGCCTTATAATCTAACTTAAGACTATGACAGGCACAACATCCAGTCCCCGGTCGTTAATTCATCACTACATTTCACCACTGATAGATTTTTCGGCCATGCCGGGATTCGAACCCGGGACCCTTAGCTCAGTGGGCTGACAGGTTACCCACTTAGATAAGGTGTTGAAATTACATACTTATATCATTTATTATGTTATTATATTATTTGCACTATTATTTTGGTATAAAATAATTATTTTCTAAATTAAGGAGAAAGTGTTTTTTTCCCCTCCCTTCCCCCTCATATAATTAAGAGCTAGGAAATTCTATGGCTATTTTCTCTATTCAACGCGTAGCGTCTCCCGTGAAATCGAAAGAAGGTCATGTCGGCGGAAGTGAAGGAAATAAGATCTCTTGTAGGGAGACCTTCAAAGTGGCATCTAGTTACACCCCACCCGTCGAGGGAGGTTTCCTTGCTATGAAGGGGGTGACGGAGAAGGAGTGAATGGTGCACTATTTCTACCAAGAGGACATTATGGGGCACGTGTAAGAAGGCAGGGACGCTCGGAGATAAAAGAAGCCATACTAGAAGAAGGAACGGGGCCTTCTTCAAGGTTGTAAGGAGAGACCGCTTGCTGGCCAACGCTCCCCCGTTGTGTTTTATTAACTACAACATTGAGGTCTTCAATATGTTGCTTTGTGTGCACTGAGCATGTGCCGGTCAGTTACGATCTGACATGAGACAGAAACGCAGTATCTTCAAACCCGCCTCGGTGGCGTAGTTTGCTAACGTGATAGATTCGTGTTGAGCTATACTGCCGAGGACAGGGAGATCGAGGTTCGAATCTCGCTCAGGTGAACTGGGGGTGGTTTTTCCTAAATGTTTTTCCACTCTTATTCCACGCAAATGTAGGTTCACTTCCTCTCTATTAAACCCTTCCAATTCATATCCCATTAGCGTAATTAGTACCTAAGTGTATAACCCTAACGGGTAGTAAGACGCGTTGCTAAATATTATTATTATGATTTTCAAAGTTTTTTTAATAAAAATAATAATATTTTTGTAAAAAAAAGTATGCTTCAGTGTATATACGCTTAACTTAATTTTCTATACGTTGTAGCCTCAAAGGTTATTGAATATCTGGCCCATTTCGATGAACGCAGGGTCTAAGGCAGAGTTGGCGAATCTATGGCACATGTGCTACCGGGTAACACGCAAACACAATCCAGGTGGCGAGCCGACATGAAAAAGTGAACATCAAATTAAACTTTTTCCTACGTGGTATAATTCTTTTAATCCAATAATATTTCGACAGCTATGTCATGTCACAATAAACTTTGATAAGTCAACGACGAAAAATCTTATTGACTCTTAGTTAAGTGCATCCTGTTGGCTGTCGGAGGCAACAAATTATGAACTGAGCATGACTGTTTTAAGTAGAAAAATACCACGTGATTCGAATTAATATTGAAAATATTATCTAAGTTCTTGATTTGAACATCACAAATATCAATTTATTGTTTTTTTCATTGTAGGTGTTTTATTATTACTATTATTATTTAGCACCGCGTCTTACTACCCGTTCGGGTTATTCACTTTAACTACTAAATACGCTAATGGATTAGGAATTGGGAAGGTTGAATTAGAGGAAGTGAACCCGCATTTGAGTGGAGAGGGAGTGGAAAACCATTTAGGAAAAACCACCCCCAGTTCAACCGACCGAGATTCGAATCTCGATCTCCCCGTCCTCAGAAGTCGAGCTCAACACGACAAGCGCGTTAGCCAACTACGCCACCGAGGCGGGTCACTGTAGGTGTTACTTTCAATGTATTCACTGGGAGATAAAGTAGCTTTTATGTTCCACTCTCCCTCCACTCAAATGTGGGCTCCCTTCCTCTATATTCAACCTTAAAGTTCATAACTAATTAGAGTAATTAGTACTTAAGCGTATAGCCCGAACGGGTAATAAGACATGGTGCTAAGTATGGTTATTATTACTTATAATAATCAGCACATTTATATATAGCAAAAAACTGATTGAAAAGCAATTGCATCCCATATACATCACAATCTATTGCCTAAGAAAAATATAAGTGAAGTGAAATAATAAACATTACTATACAAACATAATGGAAAGAAGAGAACATCCCATTTCTCCCAAGAATAATAATACACAATGTTACACTGTTACAGGGACAAAATTAGTTCAGTATACTTTTATATTTTCATTTCCCAAACCTTGATTTAAAAAATATATTTGTTTGTAGTTTGAAAACAATATCTTTAAAATAAAAGTGTTTTTCATTTTTAATAGCCCTACAAATTTGCAATGATATACTATTTCGTATCTTAATGAGTTGTGGAGATATAATCAGAATGTTATAAACACTTAGGTAAAGTACACTTTAAGTCATTTTCCCGAAAAATTAGCTATTTCGGTTAGTCAATTAATTAATTAGCTAATTAGTTATCATTAGTAAAATTATAGTTTTCATGTCTAACTATAGCTAGATATGAATTTCAATCACAATCGTTAAACCTATTTCAAGAGTATTATTATTATTTATTATTTTTATTATTTTATTTGAAATACCCTTTATTTTAGGGTTGGATCCATAATTCAAAAAAGCCCTCTGAGGAACCTTATGAAAAAACTAGATACGATACTAAGCTTTAGCCATAACGGTAAAATGGTCTCGGCTATATGCCGACAGACCGACTGAATGACAGACAGACGACATTGCGAAAACAAAATTTTCGGGCTCGGGGGGCATCAAACATCTATATTCAATCCATCAAATGTTAACAATTCTCTAATGCCCTAGAGTAATAAATGAGTACATCTCTCAAAAAGTGTATGTTCTCTTTCTTTCAAGTTCTTAGGAGAAATTTTTGTACAACAATGATACATCTCTATCATTTTTGATTTAATAGTCAATATTTAACTATTTTATTAGTCAAAATTAATAAATGAGGAATTTAATAGCAATCCAATAACCATATATGTGCAACTAATAATAAAATGTCGAAAATTTTAAAACGGAAGTCAACATTTTAATACGAAGTGTTGACCTACGTGGACCCAATATCGATATTTTTACTTTATCGCTACATTACGGTTTTGTGATTGTCAAAAAAATTGAACTAGACATCTTGATGGATGTCGGCGTCTCATCACCCCCCGAATCTTAAAAAGTGGTTTTCACAATTGCTATTTTCTGTATGTCTGTCTGTCAGTCTGTATCTCGGGCTAGAGCATAAATTATTTTACCAATTGGGCTAAAACTTGGTATATAGGGTTTTAATAGGTTTATCCCGAGAAATTTTTGGAATTGGATATCCAACCCTAAAATTAAGGGTAGTTTCCTTAAGGGCGGAAAGAGATAGGCTAAAATCTATTTTATTAAAATCGGCTTTAATGATTTTGATTAAATTTCATTCCTAGTCTTTGATCAATAATACAAACAAAATGGCTACTCTCAACTTTTCGTCAAAATGACTTTAAGGGTTCCGGTCTGATGTGTAAGTTTTAATTTTATCTCTGTAAGTCTTTGAGATATGAAATTACCTATCATTGCATACATGTGGATATATTTATAATAAACATATTTTGCTTGAAATATATTTTTATAAAACCAAAAGTTTTCAAGATATACGCAAATATATATTTCTTTTAATTTTGCCAACACTTTAAGGTAAAGTATTACAACCGTTAAAAAAATCTAGCCTCACATGTTGATGTCAACGTTTCATGACCCCCCGAACCCTAAAAGTTTTTTTTTATTATTGCAGCGCCGTCTGTCTAACCCTAAAATCAATAGCAGTTTACTAAAGGGTGAAAAGAGAAACATTCCATTTTCTCAAAATCGGCTATAACGATTCTAACGTATCTTTCATTTTAGACTCAATAGTCAATAATTACCTATTTAATTAGTCAAAATTCACAAAAGTGAAATATAATATAAATGCAATAACGATAATATATCCCCTAGTAAAATGACGAGAATTTTAACCGGAAGTCAAAATTCTAATACGAGGTGTTGACTCTTGGCGAACCAATATCGATATTTTTTATAGATCCAAATATACAAATAAAGACGTTCATTCTTTAAAAATAAAATTATGAAATTCAAAATCATGAATAAAAAATGTGTTACATATGTCTAGCGCAATTTGTCCTCGGGTTTGCTAGTGTATATTATATTATGAATTTTGAGTAAATATCTCCATTTCTAAAAAAAAAAATAAAGCGAGAAAGTTCGTATGGAGTTCCGTACCATTTATTTTTAATATCCAATCTTAGGAAACGTGTTTTCCGTAATCCTCTTTCGCAAAGTTTCTTAAAAATAGGGAGGGGGGGGGGAGATTTTTTTCTTTCATATGTCTTTTTCATGAGACTATAATCATCTATTAATAAATAAATACTAGGCATTTAAATCATAGAAAATTATCAATAAATAAATATATAAAATAAATAGTTTGCATCTAAATCATACTAGTTATAAATAAGGGAGATCAAAGTTTTTTTTAAACTATGTATTTATAATCATAAAATGATTTCAGGGAAAACAATAGCTATATTTTAACAATCCTTTGGCTTATATGCATTCTAATATTATGTGAAATATTCTATTTATTCAAAAATGCTCTCAAAACTATCCCATATAAATGATTGGCTTAGTGCTGATATTGGTGTGAACCTTGCTTAGAAATTTAATTTTGAGAATATGTTGATAACTTTACTTTGAATTATAAAAAAAAGTTAATATATTGAAATGTTTGTGCTGTGTTATTTTTGTATATTTTTGAATAAAGTGAAATGCAATGTTTTATAATCTATAAAATAAACTATGAAGTAAATTTATTTTGTGACGTCGAGCTCTGAACAATCTCTCGTATCAAAGTTTGCTCAGATTTAAGAAATAAGTGTGTTTACATTATATTGACTTCCACCCCCCTTTTTTTTTTATGAACATACTAAAAAGGATGAACACATTTCTTATGGTAGCGTGGAAACACATTTCGTGAAGAGATAAGTTACGTTTGAAAAGAGGAATGAAATCTAAAATTGAATGTATGTAAATGTTTACTCATTGTATTAAAAAAACATTTTTTTAATAAAATTTCGTACACTTTTTAAATCATAAAAGTTTTAGCAGGCCTCAGCAGTATTTCTCATTTCGTGAGAGATTAATTTATGAATGTTACAGTCCGTTTTTTATAACTTAAGATACTTTGGCACAACATTTTTCTTTTCTTGTTTTAGTTAAAGTGACAAGCTCTAAGATATGCATTACCATAATTAATGTTCCCAGTTTTATTTTATGAAACTGGTTTTTAAAATACTTTGTTGATTTTAATTTTTTTTAAAAGGGTTTTGTGTTTGTTACTCGGTATTATATGCGTTTTCAAAAAGATTTTTATATAAAATTAAAGCTACCATTTATCAGTGGTGTTTTAACTTGAAAGGGGATACGCGTATGCAGTAAATTATATTATTTTCAATATTTAGGAGTCCATCCATCATATTGATTATCAACTGAATGTTTTATACATGATCAACTCAAGTGCTTTCCGTTTATAAAATTGGTTCTATAATATAAATGGAAGGAATATATTTTTCGCAATAGAGGATTCTTCAGCCATGCTTGTGAAGTGTAATTATTTATTTGTGATATTTTGGATCTGGTAGGAACTTTAGTTTACAGTCTCTTTTAGCACCAAATCTTACTGCACGTCCGGGTTATATACATATACACTAATTACGCTAATAGACTATGAATATGTAAGGTTGAATTTAGAGTAAGTGTACCCAAATTCACGTGGAGTGAGAATGGAACCCCATTTAGGGAAAAAACACCATCTGAACACTCAACTGGGATTCGAACCCCAATATCCCCTTGGTCGAGAGTCCGGTATATTGCTAGAGTGACGCCTTAGGCCATTTGATCACTGAAGTGTTTTATCTGTACATTTATAAAAGTTATTAATAACATTTTCGCACATACTCTTACGACGACCTTAGTGATCACGGGGTAAAGCTGTCGTCTCAGGACCCAATTTTCGAGGGTTCAAACCCGGCTTAGGCCAACAATTTTTTACTGGGTGATAGCATTACTGCGTTTGGATGGGAAGTAAAGGCGTCGGTCCCATTTTGATTGTGGTATGCAAAAGATCCCTTAAAGGTATTAGGCAAGATATTAATTTTCCACTAAAGTGTGTATTATCTTTCTCATTCGCTCATGTATGGAAAATAACGAAAAACTACCCCACTTCAAGATTTTCCCAGTATATATGCTTTCTCCCAGATTGAGTGGGTTGGTGACACTAACCACACAAATGGCTGAGATCTGTTTGGCCTAAAGTCAAATCATTTACAACTATCGTTGTTGATATATAATATCAATATAAATGAAATAATATCATTAATAGAATAAAATATTACTAAGATTGTTTGCAAAAAAAAAATGTATATGCATTTTTCTAAAAGCTAATTCCTACTAGAATCCTACTATACATGAATAGTCTGGGGGCAAGTGTTAAAAAAAACAAGGCCTCGTAGGCTATATCATGATATAAGTGTAAGAGATGTCTAAATGGCAACGCTCCACGCCATTGTTATCTATTCAGCCATAGAGAAAAGTGATAAAGATACATTTATATTGAATTTTGTTAAGCCTGTGCGAATACAATATTTTCAATTTTGAATCGAATTCAAATATTGGCATACACTAATTTGAACTTAATCCAAATCAAATATTCGTTAAGCAAAGGTTATCAAGTCTAAATCGAATATCAGAAAATATTAAAATATATATTATTTTAAATTTAGTGGATGGAAAAATAAGGACGTTAATAAGTTGTATTGGATTGATTTTTAATATCTTACGAGATTCGAAAGTTTATATGGTCAAGTAAATGAATTAATTTAATTTTAGCTTATTTAAAAAAGATAGATAGTTTAAAAAATTTGAGGTTTAGATTCAAGTTTGGTAAAAAAATTTAATCAAATCCAAATCTGGGGAATATTTAGATTTTAAATTTTGAATCATATTTAAATATTTAAAATTTAAAATTTGGAATTTTAAATAAAATACGAATCCTAGCAAGATTCAAATTGGTATTCAAAATTTGGAAGCATCTAACAAACTTGAATGTCAGAGTATAGTAAGAACTGTAGGCGGGATTTCACTTTTAATAATACTAATTATTAGTAAATCCGTTAAGTTTTTCGAAAACTTTATAAAGTGTTGTTTGGTGTTAGAATATGGCTAGGGAGGATAAGGTTGTGTGACCTCTACCCTGACCTTTCGCTAGTTACCGTGTCACTTTGGGGAGTAAGGTGGTTCGGAAGGTTGAATAGGGGTACTCAGGAAATGAAAGGGTTGAGAGAAACGTGACCTAACTTGACCTTTATTTCAAGGGTCAACGAGCACTGGTGTACAATGAGAGGGCTTCATAGATTTGAGGGAAGGTAAGGATGACCCTCTATTTTAACAGGGCTAACTTCTGGACGTTTTCATTGCATACATATTATATGGACTACCCATTGCCATCCAACATGGCGAAAAGATCCTAAGGGTGAATTTTAATAAAATACATGGTTTAGTCTTCTTTTTTTTTAACTTTTAAACTATACAATCTAATAATTATTTCCAAATAAAGAAAAATCATAAATAAATATTTATTTAATACTAGGTATATATATATATATGTATGTATATGTAAATAATGATTAACAAAATAATATTTTTTATTGTCTATGACATTCGGGGTCACTGTTTTAGCGAATCACTTTTATATTTAATTAAAATCATCCTAAAAATTATTGAAAGAAAAGGAAAGGGGGAAGTGATATTTTTGCTATAGGCGTAAGCAGTGTGGGTGCCGGGGGTGGTAAGGCATCTTTACTAGCCACAAAAAAAAAAAGGATCGACAAAAGAACCAAGTACTTCATTTTTTGTTTGGAAGCCATGTTGATGGATATTCTAAAGGTTAATTTAGGGTCGAGATCCTGTTAATAGGGCAGCTTATGTATGGCATTGTAATTTATTATTGTTGTTGTTTATTATTATTGGCACCGCGTCTTACTACCCGTTCGGGTTATACGCACTTACGCTAATGTTGTAATGGTAGGGTGATTGTGAGATTAAATGGAGGACCTAAAGTTTAACGTGGGATCCGAACCACGGTGGAGACCTGGCATTCCCCACATGCACAAGATGTCTTGTCAGAGGTGAAGGAAGAGTTTGGCAATCAGACAAATCTGTGCCGGGACCTAGGATTGAACCCAGGACCCCAGCACAGAAGCCCGACACCTTACCCCTAGACCACCAGGTCACCTCATTTTAATGTATAATGTTTGTATTTCAAAGAATAATTTTGTAAAATCAAACACTAATCCTTTATTAAGATATCAAATCAAAATCAAGCAGATCTTCAGATGGGAGGGGGAGCATGGCTCCCTCCCCTTTCCTCTTACAGGTGGCACCCCCATCACCCACACCCTGCGCACGCATAAGATTTTTGGACACATTGATTAAGGGGGAAAGTGTGGGGTCACTACTTATATTTTATTTATTTATCTCCTATATATTAACTTAATATTTTTTACCGATATTTTGGCACCATGTTATTATTACTTTGGATCACGCAGTGGGTGTGGTATGTTATATCTAATACAACTGCGGTGAAAATTTTAAGTCTTGACTTGGGTTCATGGAAACCTTGCGCCGGCCCTTCCTCGGGGATAAAAATAGTGATTTTATTTATTATTGGGGAAGGAAGATATTTAAACTTGGCAGAAAGGTACAGGTACCACTTAAAATAATCAAATTGGTTTTAACACTTTAGGTTTCAAAGTTGGAGTTGATAAAATAGGGGACTGTGGGTTGAAAACTTTCAAAACAAATAGGAAAAACAACTTATAGTGTGATATACCACTTAAACTTGCAGGGGGATTGAGAATCTTTCTCAAATAGCCAAAAAGGTCCGATAATTTCAAATTCTAAAATAGGACTTTAGAAAAAAGGAGTCTGGATATTATCTTATAAATATTAATAAAATAAAGAATGTGTATTTCGTGAGCATTGTGTGATATCTACCGTAAACAGATGTATGAAATTTAAAAATTAGAAGCTCCTTTGCACGAAAATGTACACCTTAAAGCAGGAATTTTAAAATTTCTACTATATCTACTCTTTTTCTCTTTTTAGCCTTTTTACTCTTGTAATTTATTTTATTGTCTTTAAACATTTTATCTTTACCCTTTTTACCTGTTTTTTTTTATTTGATCAGATTTCTACTTCCACTCTGTTTACCCTGCATGGCTTCTCTACACTTTTACACCTTTAAAATTTCTCTTACCCTAAGATATTTCTCTTGGGCTTAGCCGTGTCATTTATCTAAAAAGATGTAAAAATTTCATTAAAGAGCAAAAATAGACAAAATGGTAAAAAGGGTAAAAGTAAATCTAATCAAAGGGGACAATAAAATCAAAAGAGAAAAAATCTCAAAAAGGCAAAAGTGGGCAAAAAGATTAAAAATTTAAAAAAGCAAAAAGCAATTTGATACAAATAAAAAGTGTATATAAGTTGAAATTGTGAAAAGAAATAAAAATTGTAAAAAAATGGGAAAAAATTGCAAAAATTATAAAGTGGGTAAAAATAGTAAAAAAGGTAAAAATGCTAGAATGGGTTAAAAGTGTTAAAAGGGGTAAAAATTAAATAAGTTTACAAAGGTAAAAAGGGGTAGATAAATTAAAATTATAAAAAAATAAAAAAGCATTAAAGTTCAAAATAAGATTGATAGGGTAAAATGGGTACTAAGGGTAAAAGGTTTATAAAGGGTGAAAAGGGGGTAACAAGAGTGAAAAATGTTGAAATGGATAAAAAAGTGTAAAAAGCTTAAAAAAGGGGCAACAGGATAACAAAGGGCAAAAAAGGGTATTGTGTTAGTGTTAAAAGATCAAAAAGGTGTAAAAAAGCATAAATGGCAAATTGGGATGAATGGATAGGAAGATTAAATGGAGTAAAAAGGTAAAGAAGGTAAACGTGGTAAATAAATGTTAAAATGGTTTTGATTGAATTTAACTACAACTCTTTAACAACAAATGTAATTAAAATTATTTATGTTGTTTCACTATTATTTTTACTCTCACCAACAGGTAAGAATTACAATATTGTGTGTTAATAGAGAAATATCCACTTCTATAATATGTTAAGATTATACCTCTATTTTGATACTATGTATTATTAGCCAGGCTACTTTCGCATTTTCTATCACAATTTAAACCAATAAAGGATTAATATTTAAACATAATTTAAGATTGTATGTTACTATTTCCTGTGGTTTAATTTTATTATACTAAAATACAAAGCTACTTTATAGATTCCCCGTGCGAATAACGGGTACACCAGCTAGTTTACCATATGATAAAGTATTTACACTCCATTTACCTTTAAAGTTAATCTTCTCTCCTTGACTGATTAAACTATGATCATATCTTATAATCTAAGCCATAGTGGAAAAGTGCAAAGTAAGTTTGCTACCTTTCAGGATAAACGTAGTGTACAATTGTTTAGCGCCATTTATTTTAACACGTGCATTGTATATTATTAAACTTACATATAGTGAGAACTTCGTTATTAACAGTCAAAACAAAAGTGCATTAATTGTTACTGTATTATTTAGCAAATAAGATTAATTGTAACATGTTAATTTATTCAGTAAAATAAGTTTCCATGAACAATTATCAAACAATTTACATGTGTATATTTCTCTCTGTGGATCAAGTGGGTAGAGTAAATTTTTCACAGGAGGGGTCTTATTTTAAAGCTAGAAAAGTAAGATTTACTTTCACATATTCATACGTCAAGTCATGATTCGTAGCTGTCACTTTTGATAGATTAAAATATTTATTAAATAAAAAAGTATATAATATAATCTTATCAATTTTGATCTAAAAATATATTAGTACTTTCTAAAAGGCACTCTAAATGTACATTCTTAAAGAAAATCAAGGTATATAATTATAATTAGAAATAAATGATTTGATACAAATTGTGAATACTTATATAATAACCCTAGTAATATAACAAAACGTTATAAATGTTGACTGTAAAAAATAGGTGTTTGTATTTTATAAAAATCTATGCCTGAGAAAATCGGACTGTTTATTACCACTATTTTCCAAACTATGAATAGATGGTTAAACCACTTATTTCCTGGGTCTCTTACAGATAAAGGCAAAAGGAAGCGAGAGGAATGTATTGCTCTCGGCGATTTAATACACTCTATTGACACAATAACAAGCTTCATTGGTTTGATTTAGAATGTGCTCCGTTCAATCCGCTTTCTGTGAAAGCCGATTCCATCAGAATTTTATACGTTTTGAGCCCCAGCGCACACTATCCTTCACTTTGAATGCCTAAAAAATATCGCACATATTTCAGACTTCCTTTCGGACAAAATTGAAATGATTCAGTAAAGTGTAAAATTTATTGGATGGTATGTTTTTGTTAAATTTATCACGCAACATGAAATTTAAAAACCTCTCCTTCTTAGCTTATTGTAAATAAAATAATTGGAAATATAAGTTGTATAAAAAAACGTAAACAATAAACTTTCAAAAAAGGTCCCTATCGGCTATTTCCCGCACTTGTGTCCATTTTTTGTGCTTTTTTTTACTACAAACATTTTCCCATTACTTTATAAATATTTACTTTTTAGATTTCTTCTCATTTTTGTTCTATTTCCTCCCACATTTTTCTTCCCTTTTTTATTTTATCGTAAAGCCTTTACTCCTATTCAATATATTTTTCATTTATTACTACCGGGTGTTGTTTGTGTCTACAAAGTGGCGCTATTCAACTTTCAATACAAGTTCCTTATAGGCGATTTTATCTCCCTCTTTTGGTTTATGATATCTCCTAGAAAATAGACATTTTCACTTTCTTTGTAACCGTAAATTGTTTTGAGAACAAAAGAAGTAGGGCTTTAGTTCAGTGGCGAACTGTGTGTATCTACCAATCGATGGGTCGTGACCTCAGTTCCCTGTGAGCAACAAAATGCATAAACGTTATGCAAGAATATATTATCTTTGTGTCGTTCAGTACTAAATTTACTATATTACGTTTCGATCAAGGTTTAATTTTTGGAAGCTTGTCTATATCAAAGGTGCACACTTATTTTGATATATATAATTTTATTTATTTTTCTGTCTAAAACTACATTTCCAAGGAAATATTCTATTCCACGTAGTACAATTGAAATTCATTCCAATAGGTTTATATTATTGTAACTAAGCCAAGCTTATCTTGAGCTAGTTCTACCGAGTATATCTCATTACACCCTAACCCTCTCTTGAGCTAGTTCTATCCAGTCCACCTAATTACACCCTATTCTAGATAGGACTAACTCAAGATAGGGATAAGTGTGGCAAAGCACTTTCGTGCCAAAGTATATAGAGTAATATAGGATAAGCATATATATTTACTATTACTATTAGTACCACGTCTTACTACCCGTTCGGGTTATACGCACTTACGCTAATGTGTAATGGTAGAGTGATTGTGAGATGATATGGAGGACCTACAGTTTAACGTAGAATCCGAACCACGGTGGACGGGTTCTTAAGGAGGGGCTTCAGTGAACGCGAGAAAAGGTCAGTGTTTTCGCAGCTTTTTATAGCAAAACTCTTTTTTTAAATAAATCAAATATTGTTCCAGTAAAAACATGGAAATTCATTTTCTTCGCGTGGTGATATCAACAGAATATCTTGAATATCGGTCATGGGTGTTCTATTATTTAATGAAAAAATTGTCTCTTTCTTAAAAAAAAAGTTTCTCATCTAATGTCTCTATGCTCGTGACAGATATTCAAAAAACTGATATCACCATGTGAATAAAATAAAACATTTTATTTCCACTGGAGAAAAATATGTTTAATATGTCAACAAAAAATAACTTTAAAAACTTTAAAAAAAACACTCACCTTTACTTTCGTCTCTTACACTCCCACCTTAACGTTCTCCATTCGTCGATCACTATCAATTCAGTTTATACGTGATACAAAATTGCGTCCTAACGTACACAGGATTTGTTTCACACTAAATTACTCCCAGGAATAGTTGATGAAATCCCTTTTTGGTACACTATTGCTCACGGCAATCTAAATCAGATTAACTTTAGTGTCAAATCTGATGCTGGGCTAAGAGAGAGAGATAAATTGAGATTTGGATGAAGATTAATGTTGTCTTCCAAGATATACGGTTGGCAGTTTACATCTAACATTTTATTTTATGATAGGCTTTTTCTCTTCGAGGTTCCAATATCCCTCAATTTTCAACTGAGTAATGAATTTTCATTCCCATTAAATATGTATTGCAAGAACACTTTCAGCTTTAAGAAAGTTGCGCACTATTGGGATCTAGAACAAACTAAAATAATTCATTAATCAATTCGATAGAAATTTTTATATTTTGGCACTATTTATTACTTAACAATCTGGGATAAACTTTCATATAATTGTTTAGAAACGCCAAGAGTTTGGCGTAGAAGAATTTTCAGATATTGGATATTAAAAAATCTAGATCATGTTGTATTACTAATTAAAATAAAGTTTTGAAAGCTTCTAGAACGGATATTAAGAAGGGGTGACAAGGAAATTTGAAAAGGTGGTCCAGGATTTGGTTAAAGCTCGTTAAGGCTAATCATTAGTAGGATTCTGTTAGGAAAGAACTTTTAACAATACAATTTTTTTTTCTGTGAACATTGATGATATTTTACTTGATTGTTTGTGTTATTTTAAAGGTATTGATATTATCATATAAAGTGAGTTACAGATTACATGAATATAAGAATTGATATTTAAAAATTGTTTTAGTAAATTATATATCTGTTTTAATTGTTCATTCATAAATAATTCAGACTAAAAATGATTACAGATTTTGTTAAAATATGGGATCTTAATTACTACCTGTTCAATTTATAGGCATATATGATATTTACTCTGATGTATAGGTATATGAAAGGGAGAATTTTGGAGGTAATGTATCCACATTTCCGTGGAAGGATAGTGGGAAACCATTTAGGAAAAAAATACCCTTAGTGAACCCTACTGGGATTAGAACCTATATCTATCCGTCTTCAGCAAGCTACTCTAATATGAGCGTGACATCTTAGACCAGGGAAGGACAAACTTAGGAGGGTGAAATAAATAAATTTTGGGGGTAAAATACCTTTATTAATTAATTTTTCTTCGTTATAAAATCATATAATAGATTATGAATAAGTTTTGATACATTGCTCATGTACATCAATCATAAATACCTTAGAGGCTTAGTATATTTTTAAGTTCGTTCGTAAGAGCTATATGATGGTGTGAGAGATGAGTGAATCTGTAAATGAGCTTTCAGCATTGTTTTGTAATCTCGGTTAGACTGTGAGGAGGAGTTTCTCAAGGGGGAACACAGATACTCATCAGTAAGTCGGTTTCTAAGATTAAATTTCCCAAGTTTTGTGGTTTAAAACACTTGTTCGCATAAATATGAGTATGCAAACAATGCCATAAATTTTGGGGACGAATTAACAAGTTTGTAAATGTTTATTTGGGTATGGTGTTTATAAAAATATAGTTTTGTTGGACTTTAAAAGCCAGCTTCACAACGCAACACATTTTAATTATTTATCCTACGAGTCGAATTGAGCACACCGGTAGGTCGTATTTGGCCCTCGTACCGTAGTTTGCCCGTCCATGCCTTAGACCATTCGGCCAATGAAATGGGTGATATGTTAAACGATATCCCCTCGTCCATCACCATCAAACCCAGCGTTGATGAGTTTTACGTCTTCGTCATCATGTAAACAGGTTCAGATATTAGATTTAACTAAAACACAATTTATTTACCTGAACCCGATTCAGTGGCCGTATGGTGTAAGGCGTTATTTTCGCAATATAATGTTTGCAGATGAAAGGGAGATTGGGGTTCGATACCAGTCGGGTACACTGAAGGTGTTTTTTCCTCAATTTTTTTCCATTCTCCCTCCATGGAAGAGCGGGTGCCCTTCCTCTAAATTCATCCCTACATATTATTGTAATTAGTTCATACGCCCATTAGTTCATAAGCAGATAGTTAGACGTGGTGCTAAGTTTATATATAACTCGAACAGTGATCAACTCGGAAACCTTTGAGAGAGAATATCCTGTGTATATATATGCATGCATACATACACACACACACACACACACACACAGGATATTCTCTCTCAAAGGTTTCCGAGTTGATCACTGTTCGAGTTTGTCAACCGCGCTTTCCTTCCATTTGTATTCTTAATGGGTTCACGAAATCTTCGTGGCTNGGGGGGAACAGATAGAACATACATATGAGATGAAAACAATAGAGACTCTTGGAATTGGAAGTGTTGTCTTCGTGTTCAGTCATCACAACAGGTTGTTTTGTTTCTCAAACTGAAGGGGATTGGACCTTGGAGAGCACTGGTTTGAATCTCGACGGTATTCACTGGGGAACTAGCTCATACACAATATAATAATAATAATATTAATGGCGTGCCTGGGCTACATCAATTCTTAGCTCAGTTTGAGGAAATGTTTACCCAGGGGACGCCAGAGTGTACTAATCGTACATCCTTCCCAAGGAAGCTCTTTATATGGCCCGATGAAATGAGGGGATGTCTTGAACATAACCTAAGCCTAATTATACCAACCAAACTCTGGTGACCTTGAGAATTACTCCCCTTTCGAGAAAATGTATCCAGTTCCAACCGGAAATTGAACTCGGAACTTCTAGGTCAATAGTCAGGGGTCGCAAAGCCAGTTATACACAATATGGGACGTTTTCAAATAGTGGAGTTCTAATATACCCTACTCATCCGTGTCATGGACTAAAGAAAGAAACTAAGTAAGATAGTCCTGTGTCTCAAATATACAAGTGTTTTGACGATTGCGAATTATGAAGAATTTATACTACTTAGTAGAACTGTGGCTGAATACTTAACAAAATCTAATCTTTGTTTAAGCGGCTATTTTTTTAAATATATTTTCCATGATAAATGGGTTTATTAAACTCAAACATTCTCATCATTAACAAACTTTTTACTTGTTACGGTGGTCGTATGGTCTAAGACGTTACTCTCGCGATAGAATAGACAGCCTATACAAGGAAGATCTGGTTTCGAATATCAATCGGGTATCCTGAGGATGGTTTTTTCAAAATTATTTTCCACTATTCCTTCGCGCAAATCAGGGTACACTTCTTCTAAATATAATCTTCCTCATCCCTGAAAACATAAACGTAATTATTACTTAAGCTTATAAACCAAACGGGTTGTAAGATACGGTTATAAAAGAAAATAACAGCTATAGCTTAAGCATCTTAAACATTTTTACCATTCTTCTCCGGTTATTTGAGACAACAGGGACAACATAAATATATTTTGGTTTACCAAAGGAGGGCAATTTGGGTATCAAATTTCCTTAAAAATAAATTTAAACTTTTTATTTCGAGCTATCTTTGAACACCCTTTAAATTATTTTGAGCTATATGAATCTAGATTTGATTAATTGTTTTTTATAATGTGGAGCCTTAAATAAATATTTATCTTTTTTAATAATAATTAAACACTTCATATCTCTTCTAGCATCAACAGCCAATAATTCATCCTTATAAATATAAATAATACGAGGCCCATCTTACCTCACAATATAAAATATTGTAAGTAATGTATTGTGTGAAAAAATAATGAGAACATCACACTGATAATTAATAATCTTTAGTGTGCCAAGACGATATCGAAACCTTGACTTCCCCATCAACAACCATCCAGTATATAATGTGACTACTTGGACTGTGTGACACCATTTAGGTCATTATACTGGGATATTAATTTGTTTAGCAGTTAGCTTATAATATTTATAGCGATGTATTCATAAACCGCACACCAAATTGTTGTTATTTATTACCCGGGCCTGGATCTTTATGACATATCATTTATTTCACTCTCAGTTATTTGTTGCTACTCTACTTACAGACAATGCTAGTGTGTACATACATTCTGTATATTTTTTCCAGGCTATGGAAACTTTTTTGTATAAGCAAGTCATTTTGGTAATTTTTGGTCATTTTAGCGTTTTAAGTTGTATTTTTTATTGGTTTTCTTTATTGAATTTTTTTAGTAATTTTAAGGCATTTAAGTAGATGATTATATTTGCAAATACTATCATTATTTTATAAATTCATAAACACGCCAATAAAATATTTTTCAACAGATAGTTGACAGAACGTGAAGGCAATGTAAGCTTTATTGTATCCTCTTTGGTTGTCTGGTTGTAAAATACACATTCCTATTTAGACAATGCAACGAAGCTGGAAATGGTTGCGTTGGGAGGGGGTAGCTATTACTTCTAAAGCAGATATATTTTAAATAAATATTAAATTTAGCACAGGGCAAGAGTTCAGTTGTTAAGGATTTTTTTTATTGCTTGTATTTTTTTTAGTTTCCACCTGTAAAGTGCGTGTTCGATTTACTCATGTGAGTTAAGTACGGGGTTTTATTCATATTTTTCATATTTTATAAATGGGATTTTTGTATAATGTTAGGGTCCTCAAAGTTCGGAATATATTTATTATTAATTTAAAAAAAATTAGTCTGCAGCTCTATTACCACTCTTTACCATACCAATATCACTACTAATTCTATAAATATTTCTACTCTAGATATTACTGCTCCAGATTTTCAGTTCACTTTCATGCCGCGAAAAGTTAGGGTTAAGAGCCGATTCACTCACTATCATTAGTCTTAATATTAGCTTTAGTAATAATAAATGCCTTAGTACAGAAATTAAATATTAGAATTACAGGATTTAGCATATGAAAAACTGTTCACCTACTAAAATATGTCACAAAAATCTAATAAAATGTAAACATTTAAATCAGGAGTTGCATTCCTGTTTCCACTATGAACTAACTAAAAAAAATTAACTTTAAGTGTAAAGGAGAATAGGAGGGAAATTCCCATTTTAGCGCCAATTGGTTTAGTGTTTCTACCTGCGATACAATCATGAAACCTTTCTAATTCACTTTAGATTATGGTTAAAAGAGGTCTCTGTCATATTTGAAATATTTTAATTTTAAATATATTTGGTGGGGTCCTTATGGGGTTTGATATATAAAAGTTGTTTTCCTGGAAGATGGGATTTCCCCCCTTTTTGCCTTGAACCCTTAATTTCAAGTTGAATGAATGCATTCTCAAATGAAATAAACTACTGCAGTTAGCCGTTCAGACGTTGGACTACTGATATATAAGATTTAAATAATGGGGCTGACAGTCATTTTATTTAATCCATCCAAGTACAAAATAGTTTACGTCTTTTTCAAACTAGAGCTTTGGATGTTCTATTATTTCTTCTTGTATTTTTTACTATGACCATAAATATAAGATGAAAAATAATCACATCTTCAAATGCTCCTATTTCCAGTAACTCAGTGAATCAAAAAAACTTCACATTTTATCTGCTGGAAGACATAATAATCTATTTTTATTATTTTGAGGATCATCCTAGTTGCAATATTTTCACATTTCTGGGTACTGGGGCTGAGAATTTACTGATAAATATAATAGCCTAAGCTAACTTAA
This sequence comes from Timema shepardi, assembly GCA_902151425.1. Classification (NCBI taxonomy): domain Eukaryota; kingdom Metazoa; phylum Arthropoda; class Insecta; order Phasmatodea; family Timematidae; genus Timema; species Timema shepardi. The sequence goes on along the minus strand of CABFVX010001266.1, from coordinate 149,710 downwards.
TTTGTAATCCAGAGTATTTTCTAAAAGGGTAAGTTAGTTTAAAATGGTGTTCTGTCCTTGGTTAAAATAGTTATTAAATATCTTGATATGACAGTGCTAGTTTGTAATTCGTGTTCTGTCCTAGTATTTGAAATTAATTACAAGTAGTTTGTTTTCCTGCACTAAGCTAGTTTGTGAAATGGGTTATGGAATTAATTAAGTCAGTTTGTCAGTCTGTGTTTGTAAATGAAGCTCTTCATTAAATATATTTTTAGTAAAATAAATCTGCAGTAATGTAAACACCCTCGGGTATATCTAATTAAATTTACTAATATTAATTATGATTTAATTTGAGTCATATTAGTGTATAGCGTTTATCCTATCTCGAGCCATCATAATTAGTCTCACTCTAATAGCCGAGCGATCTTTTTTTCATGCATTTATATGATCTAGGGAAATAAACTGTCTGCATTGTGATAGTGTATATACTTAGTTTCATACTTTTTATGTAATAGATACACATATATTGTGCATATTTTCTGGTTCGTTTTTATTACCTGCAAATAAAATACACCAGGTTCACACTGTTAGAAAAATGATGGTGAGATGATCACATCCATTAACTATGTCTGACTCTACAGTCAAACAAATATGGATGGCATAAATAATCATATCAGATGATAAAAATAGCCACTCTGCATATTACAGTGATATTTACCCCGCGATTGGGCACCAATAATATTGTTATTGCCCCACGTTAGGCGCCAATTACAATGATATCGGATTTTATTGTGATATTTGCCCCGCGATTGGGCACCAATTATAATGATATGTGATTTTTATTGTACCATGATTAGGCATCAATTATAGTGATACCAGATTTTATATACTGATGATGATGCGGATTTAATAATGTGGATCCATGTAGGCCTTACGGTGAGCAGTAAGTATAATGATATCGGGTTTTATGATGATAACGACGCGTGCATGGATTACTACGCCCTTGTTATCAAACGACTATGATGACCTGATTTTATGTAATTCGATTTAAATCAGTAAAACTTGATGTTTGTACACAAATTATTTAAATAGCTCAAAATGTATTCAAAGGTTAGAATTAATATGTTATTGTACTTGTTTTAAAAAGCACCATTTCCAATACACTTTTGATAAGCATGCCATATTTGTAACAACGATTTTATCTCTCAGCCAGACGCAGTGGCCAAGGTAGTAACTAGGCTGTACACCGAGCGCCGATTTGAAATTTTATTATTATTATTATTATTATTATTATTATTATTATTATTAGCACCATGTCTTACTACCCGTTCGGGTTATACGCACTTACGCTAATGTGTAATGGTAGGGTGAATGTGAGATGAAATGGAGGACCTACAGTTTAACGTGGAATCCGAACCACGGTTGGAGGCCTGGAATTCCACACATTCACAAGATGTCTTGTCAGAGGTGAAGGAAGGGTTTGGTAATCAGAAAAATCTGTGCCGGGACCGAGGATTGAACCCCGGCCGCCAGCACAGAAGTCTGACATCTTACCCATAAACCGTCAGGTCACCGACATTTGAAACTTTGCAGGGAATAAACGTGTAAGCATTAGTAAATTAAAATAGGTTTTTTCTTCTTTTCAATGGAAGGGCTTTGATTGTTGTATAGAATAAAGAGGATTTTTAAATATAACTTTTCAAGGCATCTAAAAACTTTCAGGAAGAAACCTGTTTTCGTCCTCGAAAATAGACATGTTTTTTTATTTTGTTGAAGTGAATGAAAACTATTTACAAATTGATCTGGAAGCTTGGGACACAACTATGATATTCTATTCATTAAAATTCCATAATTTAAATTAAAATAATAATAAATCCATGTTCAACCAAAATTTATTGACATATTATCAAATACATTGCTTCAATTTTTGTGTTGAAATTAGACTAATTTATTTTTTACCTAAATTAATCTCAACCATCAACCCTCAAACATTATTATAACCTCTCATAAAATACTTCTGCTAAATTTATTATATTTCTTTATCACTCTCTAGGCAATCAATAATTAATTTAAAGATATTAACTCCCTTCAAAAATGCTGTAAATTATTTTATCCTACACACCCGCCTCGGTGGCGTAGTTGGCTAACGCGCCAGTCATGTTGAGCTCGACTGCCGAGGACGGGGAGATCAAGGTTCGAATCTCTGTCGGGTGAACTAGGGGGGGTTTCTCCTAAATGGTTTTACACTCTCCCTCCACGCAAATGCGGGTTCAATTCCTATGATTTCGCCTTCCCAATTCCTAATCCATTAGCATAATTAGTACTTAAAGTGTATAACCCGAACGGGTAGTAAGACGTGGTGCTAAATAATAATAATAATAATAATAATTTTATCCTGAACAAGCAATTCATCTTTTGACTACTATAGCATAAGAATAGTAAATTATAATTTTATTTAAATATTACAAGACACGTAATATATTTTACTATTTTAATTTATTCCCTTGTATTAGATATTATATATATGACACATACCTTCTTTAATATGTGTGCATTTTATCATACCTTAATCCTTGAAATCCTAGTGATGTATTTACCCAAACGTTATCAGGCGGAATCGTGTGCTGAAACATAAATTTAACAATAACACAAAACAAGTAAATCACAAATGGTAATATGTGTGTTTAATTTATATGTATTGTTAGGATACTGTATTGTTGAGAGGTTGGTTTTTGTGTACAGAAATATATGAGTTGTTGGGGGTATTTTAGCAATGATTGTTCAAGAGCTACTCAAGTAAATCCCTTTACTTTTTTATAGACCAAAGTCCTATTTAAGCCCCTAAAATACACAACCTGAAGTTCCGAGACACCCGAAGAGATCAACATGGCCATACCAACTAAACCTACTAGCTATAAGAGATATTAGATACCTGAGTTTCAACATTAGACCTACAGGTAAATTAAAAATTCTACATAACTCATTCATCATATTATCTATTTCTTTTATCGTCACATTTTGTAGACCCTTACTTCCTACGTTCTATTATTATAACATTGAGATTACAACTATTAATTGGTGTAGAAGCTTTCTTACATGTTAGAACCCTATCTGAAAGCTATAGGAGATACTAGATCAGGTTTCACATATTCATACGTCAAGCCATGTGATATGCTGTCGTCACTTATTATATTATAGTTACTTATAGAATAGCACTAATTTTATAGTAAAATTCTATCAATATTGCATGACCATAAAAAACATACGTTTGTATTTTCTAAAAGAACCTTCATATGAGAAATTGGAATGTATATACAGATTTAAAATGAATATGTGTGTGTGTATATATGTGTGTGTGTATACAATGTCCAATTGGCATACAAATAATAAATCGATTTTTTTATTTGCTACACACATCACGTTTTAGAATGCAAACGATTATCGAACCTAGTCCACATTCCCAAACATATTTGTTTGGAAAGAGAATAACAATAATTTTTTTTAAAAGTTCAATAGAGAGAATTGCTTGAAATGTAATTTACACAATATTTAAATTTATATTAAAAAAAAGTTTTCATAAAAAAAAAGGTTCACACTGACAGTTGTTTGAGCTATGGCGTATAGCTGCTTTTGTTGACTGCTCTTGTGTTCAAATAAAGGCGCCGCCACCACTAAAAATGTTTGTTTGTTAGGAGTAAGAATGAAGGCTTAGTAGGGGTCTTGTGATAGTGGGAGTAGGGGGAAGAGAAGAGGAGTTCAATGGGGGAGGGAGTTCCAGTCAGTTTGGAACTGCTTCAACCAACACCACCACAGAATAGGGGGTGGAATATTGGATTAGCTTGACTTGGTCCGGCCATGATTTGCTGGGGAACAGATATACACCATGACAGGTGGCCATTTCTCTTTTGGGTGTGCGGAGAGACAGAAGACTGAGAGAGACATAAATAAAATATAAAATAGTAGCAGTCAAACAAAATTTTAAGGAAGATAATATATGTATACCCACCGTCAAATTAAGAATTCGAAAAAACTCAAAATTATACGAGACCACAAGCCTTAAAAATGTTTTGCTTTTGAACACATCCGCATTAATGTGGGGAAGCAGGGTGTGTGATAAAAGGCCAGTGTTTTTTTTTTCAGTTTTATAGCAATCAATGCCTAATCATTAATATATTGATACAGTAGAGATATAGAGCTTAATTGTATTCACATTGTGATATCAACAGTTGTCGAATATCTGTCATGACTTTGGCGGCATTAGATGAAAAACTTTTTTAATGAAGAGAAAAAGTTGTCATTAATTTCCAGTACACCCTTGACAATTCAAATACTGTTGATAAAATTAAACTCTAGGTTTGTAGTGAAACAATATTTGATTTATTTTGATGAAAAAATATTTTGATATAAAAACTGCAAAAATACTAACCTTTTCTCGCAGTGCCTACATCCCCACTTTGACGGGTATTAGTGCCACCCCTATAAAGGATGTATGTGTAAAGCGTGCCACGGCTATTTAATCTGTTTTAAGTTGTAAAACAAAAACCGTCAATCTTATTAAACTATTTTTCATATTGTTCTATAATTCCTATATGCGTTTACTGTTCTAAAACAGAGAGGAATGTTCTCGTTCTAGTGAAATAATACACTCTTACCTTTTCCAGGTAACGAGTCCCCCCGCCCTCATTGGAATAAATTTGCCCCCTTACATATATTTCAAATCCTCGAATATGATTTAATTTATTGCACAATTTTAACAAGTATGTAAATATAATCTATAAATAGTGATTCAATAACTTATAATAATTACAGTTCATGAGTTATAAGGAGTCAAACTTGATATTTTATAATTTTTTGCGTACTATTATTAAGGTAGAGTAATAAATATGGGTCTGAAATTTCGTATAACTAGACATGAATATGAGGTATATAGAATGAAGTATTTATAATATTAATAGTAAAAATATTAATAATATAATTATTAATAAAACTATGCATCTTTCTTTCTGTAGTGAACTGTAATGATTTGAAATGATTGAATTACTATTTATAGCTAATATTTATTATTATTTTAGAACCGCGTCTTACTACCCGTTCGGGTTATAAGCTATAGCTAATAACTACACACTTATTAATATTATACAATAACATTGTTATAGTTGAATGAACCTAAGCTGAAAGATGGTGTTAAATCAAACTACAAATTATTTATATATGCATTCAATTTCCAGACATTAGCCGGAGAAGATCTTTTCGAATAGCTTCTAGAGACAGCTAGTTGTCAAAGAAAAAAATCAGATGAGAATCACTCTGAATATCTTCAAGAACCATCCAAAAACCATTTCAAAAATTTCTATGGTAGGACGAATCAAAATAGCTTATAGAAGCATGTAATTTTGAAAAATATTCACGTGAGGATCAGCCCGAACAAGTTCTGAATGTTCCTCCGCCACAGACCTTATCTGTATAGTAATACAAAAAGGAAGAGAACAAAAGTAGTATTAAATAAATAATATAATAGGATAATACGACCCATAATACAGAACAAGAATATGGGTCAATAGTAGAAATAGGAAATGGAAAAAAAGACCCTATTTATCAGACTGACAAGCGCGAATCTGGAAAGATGATCAGATAAGCTCGTGGCATTAAAAGGGTTAAATTAATAGCTAAAAAGTATTTGATATCTACCATTATTTATTTAAATTCTCTCACGGAATATTATTTATTTGTTCATCATAAAACACGTAACACGCCTTTTTTAGTTCGATTAGAGTAGATTCCAAGATTGTTGAACACTACTTAGTCTTTCCATTGACGTCTCCTAACGTGATTCAATTCAGTAGCACTTGGAGAGGTATTACTAAAACTCTAGGTCCCTGCTCAGCAGCGAAAACAACAACACTATACACTTGCATTGGTTATCACGCGTCCTAAACGTAAAGTTCGTCCAGTTTCTCCAGCTAGGTACTTTCCTTAAATAGCTACCCATGATTATTGCACGTAAATGCAGGAACATTATAAATTAATTATATCCCTCTCATTTATACCCCTTTGGATGGCTTGGGTGAGTAATAAGACGGAGTAAAAAAAGGGAAATGTACAGTTTCATTCAAAATCGATCAAAGAAATAAATGTAATTAATATCATACTGAAATAATAAAAAAAGAATAAATTGAATTTTCTTCTCGAAAACTACGCTAATTGTTATTTGTTGTTTATGTGGCTCCTCACTGGACCTTACGGGGCTGAGTTAACCCCTTTCCAGACCCACTGTATCACATAAAATACTGATGGTGCCAAAGATCAAACCAAGGACCTCCGGATCTGTGGCTAGGAACTCTGGCCATTAGACCACAGAGGGCCCCACTCTTGTTTATTGTGTATTAAACGTTTCATGGGATATTCAATACTTTTGTCTATGCAAACTTATGTTTCATAATTGTTTAATTCTACATTTTAAAATATGTTAGTTAGAATATTGAGTGTCTATGTCCTATTAAGTTGCAAGTAAATAACAATTTTGATAAATAACTGTCTTACAGTAGTTATTAATATTCATAATATTATTTAAAAAATTGAAATATTACATAAAAAAAAGTAGGACATTTTATTATTAATCAATGGTGACCTGGCGGTCTAGGAGGTAAGGTGTCGGACTTTTATGCTGGCGGCCGGGGTTCAATCCTCGGTCCCGGCATAGATTTATCTGATTACCAAACCCTTCCTTCACCTCTGACAAGACATCTTGTGAATGTGGGGAATGCCAGGCCTCCACCGTGGTTCGGATCCCACGTTAAACTGTAGGTCCTCTATTTCATCTCACAAATCACCCTACCATTACACATTAGAGTAAGTGCGTATAACCCGAACGAGTAGGAAGACGCGGCGCTAATAATAATAATAATAATAATAATAATAATAATAATATTATTATTATTATTATTAATCTCAGGACAAACTTCTTTACTAAGACAACTAGCTATCGAATTTTAGCTAGTTTTAATAATCAAGTCAATAAACACTAACTTAAACATTTAAAATTGATACTTTTAACTGTATTGAAATGTTTTATAAGTAACAAATTTTTCTTGTAAATTACTAACTTTAATGTTTTTGTGAAGATTAATATTTTAACCTATTGATTGGTTGCCTATTGGTTGTCAACACGACGCATAATAGTGATAGTTTTGTAGATTGTCCTATAGTAAAAGTTGCATTTGTTGCTAACATATTAAAGCACGATTATTTAATAAAGTTGTTAAATAGAGATTGGTTCAAATATAAAAGTTGCGTATCTCTCTTACGCTTCTTAGATTCTTTAATTTTTCTTTCTCCCCCAGACCTTAATTTCTCTCAACATTCCTATTTCTTTACCAGCGGGTGCTGTAAGAATTTTAATGTCTCTTCTATACGACAGCCTTTCCTTTCTAAAACCCGGTCTGCCAATGGCTGGAAGTACAATCTGCCCCTTTTTGAAGGTGTTTTTTTTTAAATTAGCTACAGGATGTCACAGCAGACAGAACTCTAAGGGATGGCAAAATATTTTTAAGACCCACTTTTTATATATTTAATGTAAACAGTAATGTAGTTTGTTAATATAAATTTAGTCTTACTGTAAATATGAATTAAATGTGTACTATATTTATTAGGGCTGTGCACGTAGGCATTTTAAACTTCAAGTCGAGTTTAATTCAAGTTTGAATAAAAACGAGTTTTTTTTTGTTGTTTTATTAATTCGAGTAGTATAGAGCAATATTTGCACAAGAAATATTTCAAGTTGAATTTTTGTAATTGATCATTGCTTAAACCATAAATGATTAAAAAAAATTTTAAGATTTCATTTTTATCATTGTAAAAAAGTGTATAAACACACAAATTTGAGTTTTCAAATAAATTTAGCCTAGCATAATTGTACATTATTTTTAATTAGACAAAAAAATATTGGGGGACTCTCTTTCCTATGAAATTATGTCTTAAATTTGAATAAAGTTAATGAAAATAATAAAAAGATCGAAAATTCCAATTACTCAAAATTCTAAGTTTTTTTAAAATTCTTTGAATCGAGCTCGAGCAGCTACACAATTCTACTCGAACTAGAATTTTCGAGTATTCGTACACTCCTGGCACCTTGTTTCACTGCACAGTTTAGCCATGCGGATATTGACTAATTAGGTTAATGTGTTAGGGATGAATAAATTTATATTTAAAGAAAGTGTACCCGTATTTTTTGGGAGGGAAAGTGTAAAACCACATTTAAAAAGCAACCCCATGGGGAATACAAATATTTTAACACTATAAAGTTTGAGTTTTTAGTCAGCAAATGTTCCCACCAATTACCGCTGCCTTTGTTAGCAACAATAAGTATTCTAGAACTAGAAGCTTGTAAAGGTTGAGTATACGGGGAATTTCACGACCCGGATGGGCCCCTTAAGTGACTCTTGGAGTATAACAAACCATCAGGCTATTTACTACCCTCGATAAACACGCAACAGTATAAAATGTACTTTTAGGAAGGACTACCAATGAATTTAAAAAAATAAACAGCATAAAACCTTCATCAACTATCGCATTTGGTAGCGTGATCTTTTATTGAGATGAAGGTTTCGGGTTAGATTCTTGATATTGTAGTAATATTAATTATTGGTATAGGCCTAATTGAAGCCTTTCCCTTTCAAAGTGATTAATTAACCACCAATAAATTGCATATTGTGTCTTTAAATTTGGACCAACTGTAAGGAAAATATTTTCCCAATCGTATTCAGAGTACATTCTCGTGTACTGTCTCCAACTCAACCTTGTTGTAATTTATTCCTGAAGGTCATTATCAAATAAATGACCCTAGTAGTAAACGTACAGATAAATATTTATAGGACGAGCCTATCTGACAGCCAGAGAAGCCGCAAGGTCTTATGTTACATGCTCATACTTCAAGTCATGTGACCTAAAGCTGTCACTTTTAAAATATTATTTTAAAATAACACATATAATATGGTAAAATGTTATCATAACTGATCACCAGAAAATAAGTTTTTTATATATTCCTATTAAAATTGGATTGTAATACATAGGCCTACATTCATTCATTGATTGAGGTCAGTTATCAAAAGCCTCTAAGCGGGAAAGGTTTTTAAAAGACTTAATAACATTTTATTTATTTTTCTTGTAAAAATTTTGTAAAAATATTTAATTTTTATATTTTTTATATTAAAATATTATTTTAATTTGAAAGGATACAGTTTCAAATTTGGCTATTTCTTCCTAATTAAATATATTTTTGAAAAATATACTATATAATATAATTATTTGTTAAGTTAAAAAAAAAGCTTGTACTACTTGCTAAATTAACTTAATTATATATCGAGTGGCTTTCTCGAATGTTCCGTTTCCATGACCTTCTGTTTTCATGACCTCAGAGCAAACAATATTAAAATTAGTTTTCAGCTTAAATTGTGTCAGTTTACATACAATTTACATATGCCTCGTATAGCTGTTAGACTTGTATATCATAGTTTGTTTCCTCTATTTTCCATGCAGCTCATGTTTATGAAGACGCACTTGTATTATTAGAGTCGAGTGTAATCAAATCCTTCCATATATATCGAAATAGACGAGTACACTACCCACTACCGTTTAAAACGCAAGAATGTATTTCAGCAAAGGGGATTAACATGTCCAACAATTTCCATAGGAAGAGCCCTTTCTAAATTATACATACATATATACTCTTTGCGGATAAAATTGCTACCATTTTAATTTTGTATTAGTATTATTTTATTCGTATTTTTAAGGTATTTATGATATTTATCAAAAGTTAAAACTGAACATCACATATATTAACACATAAATACGTGAAAGTAGGACTAGTAAGTCTTATAACTGTCCTTCCCTTTTAAGTTTAGATTTGAGCTTAGTATTATTCTTAAATTTTAAAAATATTACGTCTTGACATTTTATAGCGTTCGAATTTTTGAATGCATAGGGAATATTCTAAAATGTAAACATAATTTTATCCTAGCTGCACGTAATTTTGTGAAAACCTTTGTGTGTGTTGTGTTTTTATTTTTGTGCACCAAATATGTCCACCCATTCAAGATATCCGAATATTTATACATTAGAGTTAGGCATGAGGAAGGTATAATTTAGAAGACATATTTGAGTTTTCGTGAATGTAAATTAGAAAACCATTTATTAAATATCAATATCAATAGACTCGGAGGAGATTTTAACCACAATAGCTCCTTTACTGGTAAGAAAGACCAGATGACGTTGATACCTAAACTGTAATTTATTTGTAAAAATTCTATAATTAAATAGTCAATGACTTAGTGAACTCATTATCCGAGAATTTTGTCATAGCTTATCAGAAATCATACCTTTTTAAATTATTTTTTTTATACGATTGGTTATCAAAAACATACTACACCAGTGAATTTTTTATTTGTATGTTTAACCAAAGGATGACTAAAAATGTAATATAAATGATATGACCCGCCTCGGTGGCGTAGTTGGCTAACGCGCTAGTCGTGTAGAGCTTGACCGCTGATGACGGGGAGATCGAGGTTCGAATCTCGGTCGGGTGAACTGGAGGTGGTTTTTCCTAAATGGTTTTCCACTCTCCCTCCACGCAAATGCGGGTTCACTTCCTCTAATTAAACCTTCCCAATTCCTAATCCATTAGCGTAATTAGTATTATTATTATTATTATTAATATTATTATTATTATTATTATTATTATTATTAGCACCGCATCTTACTACCCGTTCGGGTTGTACGCACTTACGCTAATGTGTAATGGTAGGGTGATTGTGAGATTAAATGAAGGACCTACAGTTTAACGTGGAATCCGAACCACGGTGGAGGCCTGGCATTCCTCACATTCAAGCGTAATTAGTACTTAAAGCGTATAACCCGAACGGGTAGTAAGACGCGGTGCTAAATATTTTTATTATTATTATTATTTTAAATGATATGTATATTTAGCCACATTTAAAATTGCATGTATAAAAAAACTTTAGTGCACCCGATTGGAATTCAAATCAAGGCCCCCATGTAAACCATTAGTCAATTGCAGCGAAAACTTAGAACGTACGGCCACTGTCGCAAGAATAAAATTATGTCATAAGAATTTTTTAGATCATTTAAAAAGTAAATATAGTACCCATAATTTACGATATAAATATTAAATCTGCAAATATGAACACCATAGACTAAAATTGGTAAAGTCGTCATCATGTTTCGTATGAGTACATAAAAGTAGTTTTGTTAGCGTTTTGAACTCACAGATAGACACACTTCCTCAAAACGCCTTAAGAGTATGATGATACTACCTTTTATACAGTGAAGCATGAGAAATAGTATTCGAAGCACGTCACGGTGCTATGAATGAAAGATTTCAATTACAGTTAACTCTGGTTATAATGAACCTCTACGGACTCAGATATTTTGTTCACTATATCCGAAGTTCACTAAAACAGTTGTTTTTTTAAAATCTGAATCGAGTGGGTTAGTGACAAACAAAATAAGAGTTCAAATACAATCTCTCTTTATTGAAATCTATTAATTAATCTTTAAAAAAATCTGTTCTCTGCTGTTGTTTACTGTATACTGTTTTAGTTTAATTATTTTCTAGGGTATGTGCTTTTTCCACACTTGATTCCACACTACCCATGCATTCAGAAATCGTAACTGAGTAGAAAAGGTTAATTCATTGAGTTCCATACACACTGTCGTAGAGAGGGCTTAGTGAAAACCTGTACGGTACTAGATGGCCACAGACTGTCATTCACTGTCCCGTAACTCCTGTCGTATTAATAAAACTCATAAGACTTTATTCCTTTAGATGCTGCAGACAAAGGTAAGGTCAATGAGTCTAGTGACCGTTTAAGATCAGCCTCCCCCCCCCNCCCCCCCCCCCCCTCGCATTTATTTTCCACATTCCGTAATTTCAGTCAAGCTTCGTGCTATCTAAACAAGAACATAGGAAGAGAATCTGCGTCTTTATATTCAAACTACCTAAAGGTTATGTTCTTAAAGAATTATGATGTAATAATGATATTTCTTAATCAAAGTTTCAATTTTTCGGTTCACTAAAACCGAAGTTAAGGATTCATTATAAACAAATGTTTTAACAAACATTGAAATGGATGTGGGTTAAGACCAAAGAATTAGGTTCGTTCACTGTAGTCAAATGTTCACTACAACCAAGTTCACTAAAACCAGAGTTGATTGTATTTATATTTACATCCTTTTTCCATGAGATTTCTGGCACATTGATACTAACTAGCCTCCTCATTCCTATCCCATTATTTAATCTCAATAGTCACCCTTATATTGAACGTGCTAATAAAACCATAATTTGATAGCAATACAATCAAGTAGTTCAGAAAACTACCTACTGCCTCTATAATGATGATTGATAATATTGTATTTACTTTCAATAAAAATTTATTACTACCTGTAGGTTGTATTGGTGTGATTTTTAATCCATCCAGCGCTGGGCATGCACTCTACACTTCGGCTGGTTAGTGCTGACCGCACTATCTGATAGTGTACTAGGGGAGTTTAGAAAGTAAGGTGGTTCCCCGTTTGTTTCCACACTGAATTTCCATAAGCGAACGCGAAAGGACCTACCAATTTTGCAGTAAAGGAGGGTATTTTATAATACTGTCCAGGGTACTTTTAGATTAAATATTCGACCTGGTACCGACTTCTTTACCCCTTTATCGCTCAAGAAATATCCGTCAACTCTGGTTGGGTTTGAACCTACGAACATCAGGTCCTGAGGCGATCACTTTACCCCAAGACCACTGAGGTTGACTGTTTATTTACTAAATTATTGAAAGAATCATAAGTTAAATATTTAAAAAAAAAGTATTCAGATATAGGGATGTGGTATCGAAAGAAAAGTAACCATATTAATACTCATTCAAAGTATTGGGAGAAAAATATCGATGCGGTACTAGTAACGAAAGAAATATATCGATAACATAAGTATTGGTATCGATTTTATTTACGGGATGCTTTTCCACTATTATATTATTATTATTATTATTATTATTATTATTATTATTATTATTATTATTACACTATTGTGTAATAGTAGGGTGATTGTGAGATGAAATGGAGGACCTACAGTTTAACGTGGAATTCGAACCATGATGGAGGACTGGCATTCCTCATATTCACAAGTTGTGATTAATACACGTCTTGTCAGAGGTGAAGGAAGGGTTTGGTAATCAGATAAAGCTGTGCCAGGACCGAGGGTTGAACCCCGGACTCCCAGCACAGAAGTCCGACAACTTACCCCTAGACCACCAGGTCACCGCTATTCTTATAACATTTCCATAATTCACTTCTAGGGTGGCATTTTGTAGTTACATTCACCGTTTACATAATCTATTAAGATAGAGTGACTATTGACAAACAATACAAGAATGGACGACCTGCCCTTCTTCATCTGCTTAAACAACGCACATAAACTTTTCTGCTTCGTCTGCTTGGGGCAGCCTTGAGCTAACTGAGTTGATTGAGCCCTACAAAATATTATTTTATATATTTTGTAAAAACCTTGCTCGTTGATAAAGGAAGGGGTAGTAGACTGGTCGCCACTCGCCTCTTCAGTTATCAGGCTGTGTACTGATAAACAAAGATTAAAGAATAATGATGAGCTATAAGAGATTGAATGCTAGAGTTGCTTCTTGCCTGTCATGCAGAGAATGAGGGAGAATTGGGAAATAGCGTCATTTGTTTTTCCTCCACAGTTCACCCTAGTAAACATTTAATCCAAGAATGAGTGAAGATTACAAAAAAAAAAGTTGTTTCATTCGATACCGGAGTGTGAGTACTCATATCAGTAAGAAAGTATCGGAAAACGCTATCGAGTAAATAATACTAATAACGAAAGAACAAATTTCGATGTTAGTAAAGTATTGAGACATTTTTCACATTCCTAGTCATCTCTTTGGAAGTTATTTACATAATAAATATATTATGAGGTTAATAGAATGTGATTGATTCGCTACCTCACGATTATAACTTCACTATTCTTTGCTAATAGCCAAATAGGCTAAATATTTATCCCATTTGGTTCATTTGGTAGCATATACTGTTTATTTTATTCTCTTAATTTTAATTAAAAGTGTCTGAGAAGATTAAAATAATTGAAGTTTTGAAAATTGGTTCAACATCACAAATTCTACAGGAATATAGACGAAGAGAATATATTTCACCATGTGTTACATAACATATAGGAACCGTATATAGTTCATTAACATGTAACTTTTATTAATTTATATATTTAGAAAAACGGGAAATAAAATCATTATTTAGTTAAATCTTCGGGTTCGAATAGCTTTATATTTTTTATGACTATCAAAATAAATCAATGCTATTCCATTATCGTGATTAAAATGTATATAGCCAATACATGAGTCAAAAGGCGATGTAAAAAATAAGCCAAAGAAAAATAGGACTATGCCTGTCGACTGTTTTTAAGCACCACGTTCGGGTAACACACCTATATACTAATTACGCTAATAATTTTAAGGATTAGGTAGGTTATATTTATGGGTAATATAATCGGATTTGCGTGGAGGGAGAGTGGAAAACTATTGGGTAAACCACCTTAAGTACGCCCAACCGATATTTGAATTTCGATCTCCCCGTCATCATCAATATAGTTTACTGCAAGGGTAGCGCGTTAGACCACGTGACCACCGAGGCAGGTAAATTAATAAAGTTTTAATTGTATAGTTATAACCTTCTTTAGCGTTGGTTAAGATGTTTATTGTTTGTATTTTCAAATCAACATTTCTTTTTTAGGATCTATTCTTAGTATATATTTAAGATGTAAATAACTCGTAAGCCTTTTAACTTAATTTAAAGCTTTGCATTTGTTTATTTATACACTGTTAACACAGACACACACACACATACTCCATTCACGATAGGAATTACTCTCTGTGATGTCTTTTTTTCTACCAGTATCCTACTATATAATAGATTTCTGGTAGGGAAAAAGGCCTTTCAGAAAACAATTCCTATGGTGAATGGACTTTACACAGAGAGTATTACCAGGCTACTTACGTCAGCTGTTTTGTAATCTTGCGGTTCTAGTTAAAGAGCAAGAGTATAAAAAGGATACAAAGGGATAGTCGAGGTAAAAAGAAATGGAACAGTACAACGTGAAATGCAAGCAAATATTATGTGAGGACCAAGAATCGGGGAAGGGATATGATACTGGGTTTTGGGGGGTTCCAACCCCAATATAAAATAATATCAATAATGGCAATACCAGCCAACAAACATAATAATGTTTTAACACACTTTAAATTACTTCAATAGGTATTTAATATTAAAAATAACTATTGCCCTCTCCTGTTAAGAAGTCTCACCACGACATAATGCAGCTAGAATACCCTTACCCAATCCATTTCCTATCCACCACCACCACCACCCCAAAAAATTATTTGGACCTGAATAATATGTTATACCATTAGAATATTCAACGATATATACGAGTATATTACAGTTTTATATAATAAAATATAACAATTTTAGGGAACATAGGTTTAATTGATTTAAAAACTGAAATAATAGCATTTCTTATCATTAAAAACGTTCCTTATAGTTAAAGCGTAACCTTTGAGCCCCAAACCATTTAGCTTAAATGTAAATTTTTAAATCACACTGATTTTTTAGTTTTATGGTTATTTAACATACTTTACTGTTGGTTATAAAATGTTTATTGCGGTCCTCCAACAGTTTAAACTGTGATTGGTGCCGCTCCTATCTGTTGACTGAAAATGTTACGACCATCGCGAATGACCGTGGATGTGGGAGGGGGGGTGGGGGGAAATAGTATAACTGCTTGTCCATTTCCCTGAGAATATTATTTAAATCTACAAAAATAGTACTGTATTTAAAACTACGAGACTAAATATTTGCATATAACTACTTGATAGCTGTAACTGTTTGCGTTTGATAATGTGACCCTAGAGTTGGGGTTACTTACCCATGGCCCGTGGGCCAACAGTGACACGCTAACTAATGGTTTTACAGTAAGGTTTAAAAAAATATTTTTACAACTTAGAACAGGGTAGACTTTGTCATTTTCCAAAAATTCTGCAAATTATAAGTAAATACATCACTTACCTTTGACCATATTAAATACAAAGCACTTATTACATATTTAAATAAGTCATAAGTCATCCATAACTAGATTTTTTCTTTTTCATCTGAAAAGAGTAACATATACTCTTTCATAAATCCATTTTGTCTCTCATAGTCTGATATATATGAATATTCCTCATCCCTACAAATCAAAATAATATACATTCTAAATCACTCTGGGTACTGTGCTAAGTTTAAAAACTTTGTATAATACCAGTGCTCCAGTAATGATTGAAATTTGTCAATACTTACTTAAATAACAGTTTCCTGAGTTCCACGATCTTGCTTTAAGATGTTTGTGTGTGTATTCGACTCTACATATATAATATGTGGACAAACGTTTTCTTTTGTGAGAGTTATAAAAAATAAATTTCATTCAACTATTACAGATTAACATTTTGCTCAAATGCTTATTTTATATACATCAAAAATTAAACCTGACATCGAGAAATTGTCACGGTAAATTTAGATTAAAATTTTCTTTTAATTTCAGTGAAGAAATAGTTTTTAATGCTATAGCAATTAACTTTGTTTTCTTGCGCTATAATTATTTAAAAAATGTGAATGAGTATAGAATCTTAGTAAAACGATTGGTTTAAACATACAGTACATGGGTTTTATCATTTAGAAAATCCTGTAAAATAAACTTATATTTGAGTTTATAATAAATATTGTTGAAAGGAAAGAGCACTGAATATTATTTTCTTACTCTGATATAAAATTTTTACGTGGAGATATATTTGGAGGGAGGGATAAATGGCTACATTGGCCCGTCAAACGATTTATAGCAATTTACTGAGGCTAGCAATAAAACGGGTTTATCACCCATGATCTAGGGGCATATTAAGTATAAAAGTGCCTTATCTTAAAATAATGAGTAAAAAATTACATTAGATACTGTACGGAACTTTTTTCAGTGGGAGAGAATTGGTGCATTAATACTTTGGTCACAGGCTCGAATTGAATATATTTTCATCGATTCCTATTACCCATTTGGGCTACGCAGGTATAGTTTATATGCTAGTTTAGACCTTAGCTCATTCGGTAGCGTGTCTGATTGCTGAGTTAATTGTTCCAATCAAATAGTCAAAGCTATTATATTTGTTTTAGTGAGGATTTACTCGTCTCTAGATATAATATTCTGAAAATTGAAAAATTACACATTAAAACGATTCCCGTGTCTTGGTGTCATTTTTTTCAATTTTATGAGTATAATGGTTCCAAGTTTAATTCCTGGCATGGTCGATAAATTAATTATTGGTAAAAAGTTTGTTTCCTCTTTTACAGTAATGAATTTATGGCCATAATATGGCCATACACCAAATAAGATATAAACGTTTATGAAGAGGGAATTATTAATGTGTGAATGGATTATTTCAGGGCACTTGTATGTTTTGTACTGTAAAAACGCCACTACCAAACTACAACACCAAATGATACTATATTAACATTATTTTATAGATATTGATACTATCCATAAAATGCGAATGTAACAAATCACATGACTTGGCGTGTGGATATATTAAATACATTTTAGTACACTTTATAGTACCCTTCTTACCATGCTCCTACCATTGAAGAGATATCGTTGATATTAATTTTCTTTTTATAAAGGCCTAGTTTCATAGAAAAATTATTTTAAATTTTGAAACTGATTTTGCCACAATGGTGGGGAAAGGAAATTACAATTGGTAGGTACATTCTTTGTCCGTTGTAATCTAAGAGTCTTGAATTTTCTAACAATGTATTGTGAGGTTACGTAACTCATCATTATGAAACGTATTCCACTCGCCAGTAGTCTCATATATTTTGGGCCCAAATGACCTCCTGAGAACCTTATTTTAAACACCCTAAATCTGTTTTCGACATGTAAGGTAAGATACCACGATTCACAGCCATAGAAACCAACCTGTAAAATGATTTTGTTATGTATTCTGAGTTTTACATTCCTTGACAGCAGGCGAGATGTCAACAACTTACCGACCTAATAATAGCATACATTTCTCGAATGTATTCCTTTCCTAATTTTCAACCTAATATATTTACAGTTAAAATTTTCCCTAAATATTTAAACTCATTAACACTGTCAAATGATAATAATATACTCTAAGGGTAGATTAAAAATTAATGGGGAAAGTGCATCTCTTTGTTTCAACTCATTATGCATTTCAAAATTGTTTGATAAATGACATCCAACCCGTACCCTTCAACGTGTATCAGTCAAACATACCTCAATTAGTTTGACAAGTTTTTTGGATATCCCAATTTCATATAATTTGTTTATTTTAACTAAATCATAGGCCGTTTTAAAATCTATGTGCAAGCAATGAACCGTCATAATGTATTCTCACTTTTTATCTAATATTTGCCCAACAGTCAAAATAATATGCTCTTTTGTTGATCTTTTTAGTCAAAATCCACACTGATGATCCCCACTGATTTCATCTGCAAATGGAGTAAATCTCATAAGTATTTTAAATAAAATTGTATAGTATGTTTGGAGTAGTGAGATATTTCCTTATACAGTAATTTATAATTAATAAAGCAAATAAAGCATATTTGTAAAATACAAAGTTCTAGTGTCACTCAATATATGTTGGTGATAGAAAGTGGGATTCCTATAAAAAAAAAAGTCGGGGTATAGCTACCCAATGTACCATTGTATTTTCTTCTAGCGAACCGTTTGACCATTGAGGCTTACGTATTTTAGCTTCAAAGTTTTCCGTAAGCAGGCGCAAATCCCCCAGAATTGTCACCCCTTCCACCTACCCCTCGTTTCTATCCCACCACCCTAATCCTCAGTCAGGTCACTTCGTACCCCGCCACCAATTTCAAGCCACAACAGCCTCAGATCAATGCGCATTCAAGCGTCCAGAATCCTGCATACACCCCCAATACCGTTGACTGAAATAAATTATTCGCTCACAATCAATAAAATAGAATCAAAATATGTTAAAATACGGCATGGAAAAATATACGTCAGCCTTTCATCAATCTATTGATAAAATATATATAAGTAAATCAGTTTCCAGTATCAATATTTGCATTCGTTTCATTTTGCACCAATATATTATCTTGAAGGAACAACATTTTTCATATGAAAATAAACATATTTTTGAGAACATTTAAAAAATAATATTTTTATCAAATATTCACTTATCTAGTAAACTATGCATTAAACAGATGGATAAATTTCTCAAAATTGTAATCTAGGCTTTTCGTTATAATAATAGATTTATATATATATATATATATATATATATATATTATCTATACAGATAATAAAATTACAAATTTGTCTATACGTTATATTTTATTATATTTGTTTCCAATAAACTCAGACAATACTCATTGGATCGATATGGAACTTATACTATTCTACTCCTTATCTTTAAGAATAAAGGACAAGCTATACACCACCAAGCTTTCTTATCGCAATAGACTAGACTACCGATAATGAGGAGTTCGAAGTTCAAATTTCTGTAGGGTGTACTGAGGTTTTTTCCCCAATATGGTTTTCCACCCTCCCTTCACGAAAATGGAGGTACAATTTCTATAAATATAGCCTCCTCAATCCCTAAAACCACTAGCGTAATTAGCGTAAAAGTGTGTAGCCCAGACAGGTGGTAAAACATGGTATTAAAGAAAGAAAAATAAATTATACGGTGCACCGCACAGACTTTCCCTAACCTTTATCTTTAAATAAATATTTACTAAAAACTCGTAAGACTTGTGAAACAAAATAATAGGTATACACATTGTTGTAAAATCACTACACCAAATATCACTAATGAAATAATATACATTGTTACTTACTCTATGCATTAGGAACTAGGAACACTTTTACAGAAAAATTGAGAAAAGAGAAACATATTTGTCTACCAACGAGCATAAGAATCAAATTCATTTTCAAAGACCTGAATTAAAAAGTTTATCTATTTGCCTAAAGCTCAGAAATTATTGGTTTGAAATAATATATATTTCAAATAAAAGCTTTTAATCTCTAATAGTAATACAACTTTACAATGATACATTATTTCGTTTCTCAATTGGTTGCGGAGAAATTATGAAAATTGGAAGTTTTTCTTTATTAATACCCCCTCAAAATAATTTTAATGAGAAAACGAGAATTTCCATCTTGTTTATAATTATAAACAATGTCTACACTATATATAAAATTTAATCAAAATTGTTAGAGCGAATTTTGAGAAAATCAATGTTTTCTCTTTTTGCCATTCAGTAAACTACCCTTAAATTTAAAGTTAGATATCTAGTTCCAAAAACCTTGGGGAGGACCTCATGAAAACCAAAGATACCAAGTTTTAGCCTAGTCAGTAAAATAGTTTCGGTTCTATTCCTAGGTATAGACAGACAGACAGATTGACGGCATCGTGAAAAATACTTTTTTTGTTTCAGGGGATTATCATTTACAGAAATTTCGACTTAGATTTTTTTCGACGATCACAATAATTTCTCTCCAAGGTGTTGAGAGAAAGTAAAAGTCCTACATCAATGTGAAACGTAACATAAACTTGTCTATCATAGATTTTGCTGCCTCTATGTTACTATCCTTTCTACAGTATTAAGATTTCTCTTTGTATTCCAAGTTAAAATATCTCCCATAATTTCTCCTTGGACTAGAAGTTGATATTTTCCCTTGGTGATCAAGTTAGACAGGAAACAAATGACTACTATACCTAATAAAACTCTATATTATATTCATCTATAATAACCATTGTTCACACAGTTTAAGTCGTCAATCTCGCAATATATGCACACACAAAATGACACACTAGGTACTCAATTAAACACTTAGAATTTTAAATTCGAATCACTTAAGATGAAATATTAAACGGAAAATTTTTGACCAACTGCTAGCTTCAAGTGTTAAATATAAAAGTAGTATTTATTTCTATGTCAGAAGAATTTTCGACACTGTTCCTTTTTGGCAGTCTCATTGACCAAGGGGGGGAAAAACTGGTTCAATCTTGGCTCCAGTTTTTTACACTTTTTATAATGAGAAGAAGCGTTGCCAGGCTGAATTCCGATTGGTCGAACTTCCGATGCGGAAGTCAAGGCGTCGTCGTCACCTCTTGCGACTTGAGTCTAAACGACCAGAGAGCTGTGCGCAATGTGATAGCGAGGAGAACTGTTATTAGCCTCGCAGGAGTCAAGAGGAGGTTACGAACACAGTCTAGGGAGCTGTTCCTAGAAATTCACCAGTGAAGGCATAAAATAACATGTGTTCGCTTTAGATACGTATACATAAATCAACTAAATTCAAATTGTCTTTTAATAACCTCAAAATAACTCTGTCAGTTTTGTTTGAACTGGACTACATCAACAACCAAGTGCCCGAACATTTTAATGCACATTAATATTCGGTGGCCGCATGGTCTATGTCATTGCTCTTGCAAAATATTGGACTACCAATGACGGGGATATCGTTATTTAAAACCCGGTCGAGTGTGCTGAAGTTGATTTTTCCTTAATGTTTTTCTCCTTGTACCGTTAGTAAATGCGGCTATACTTAATCTAATTTCAACCTCCATCATTTATTTCACATTAGTTTAATTAGTACATAGGCGTACAACCTGGAAGGGTAGCTAGGCTTTGTGGCAATAAATTGATTTTTTTTTCATAGGACCGACGCTTTACATCTAGATAAAGTCTAATAATCAACTTAAGGTACAAGGTTGGGTAAAAGTTATAGTAGCATATAAATGAGACAGCATTAAGTGAGTAACGGAAGAATATATTTCAAAATAGCAACAGTATATAAACAAAAATATTCCATTTCATTTGACATGCTGTATGCGCATGCGTAAGATATGAGCGTTGTTGTGTGTTCATGTCCAAGATACTAACTCTGTCAGGCGTAGGGAAGTACAGTAGCTCCATGGCTTCTTTGGTGCTGACTGACAGCTTTGAAAAGTTACTAGACCAAATTATGTATCCCTACTCCGAGCCATATGATCTGCAAAAACACGTGTTTAGCGGCTGTCAGTACTGACAGTCAATATTTATGTATATACCTAAATGTTGACGGTCAGAAGTCAGCTGTGAGCTGTCAGTCAGCACCAAAGAAGCCGTGGGCTTACTGTAGTGCCGCTAGTTATCATGGAGCCATGCATGGTTGGTATAACTGTGCCAAGCAAATGGGTATTATCCTACACAATCATGTGACTTTTTCACCTCTCGCGAGATCGTCTGTGTTTCATGAACTACCCTACTGATTGGTCTCCCCTTGACCTAAATGTCTATGTGAGTGTGTTTTGAGGTCATCGCCTATAAGCTTAGTTTCGTTCAAATGCAGTAATCAACCATATCAAGAAATTGTAATGTTGGGGTTCACTCGTTCGTATTGCCTCTTTCTCTTAGCTCTCACTGCGCATGCGCTTACCTTCCTTGATGACCACTCTAACCTGCGCTGTTGCTGCAAGACGTGATTGACTAACACCTGTTCTCCCCTTCCTTTTTCCTTCTCAGTCTGGAAGTTGATTTAATATACCACTCTAATAGAATAAAAAAGACAACTTGTAATAATTTGCGACTGACCGGGTCTCTAACTGTACCTTCTCTACCGTAGCAGTTAATCTGAGTAGGCCCTGGCCGGAATGGAGTCTGGTGGAGTCAACGCAAGGGCTACCCGTAGGTAGTATCCCGCCTTACCTGGATCACCAACACCACCATAGTATATCGCTGGTGCACTAGAAGTGCGCAGCCTGCTCTAACACTGGGGCTACAATAACGCTACGCTCTCACAGCTGATTTCTACGTTAGAGTTGGGTTTCTCACGGACTGTTTGCTAGCCGGACTGACTAATTCCCGTCTACGTACGGGTTGTACTGTTGCTCGCCGAGTTGTGTATATTTTTCTATGTAATTCTAAAAGTATAGCGAGAAGTAATGGGAAGGTTATTAAGCATTGGCTCAACTTATTTGGTAGTCATGAAGTGCTCGTTTTTTCTAAGTCAATCTCCTGGTAAATTGATATATATAAGTATTGATCTAGTTAGGCTGATATTATAAGAGTTGTCTCAAGAGTCAACTATGGCATGACAATTCAATGAGCAGATATAGTTTCTTGCCGATATGTACTACTTGGGTTGTTTATTGTGCTAATCGGCTTATCCGCATGAGTTTGAGTTATGTTAGAATAATGTTTATATACAGCCATTACTATGGCTATGTGGCTAATTAACGTTAGATTGGTTGCTTGGCAATCTTGTTTGAATAGCCAAGAAGGGAACGTCTTGAGTCACTAGTGTGTATAGCCCAAGAGCCCACGACGGCCAGACCTTCGTTATTTTATAAAAGCAGAAAATTTCTCAGAGCATGTCCCCAACACAGGTAAGAACGAGCAGCGAGTATGGAGTTGGTATTGTGGTTACTTGGGCAGGTAACAGGTAGTAAAGGTGTATAAAATAGTACCTCAAATTCGTTAAAGTATATTGCTTAATTTTTTTATATTATCTTCGGAATAACATGATAAATCACGTCATCCATTTCCGGACACTTTGTACGGTTGCAACCCCCTGCCAGACACTCCTAAACTTTAATAAATTATAATTATACTCTCGTTATAGTATAAAAGCTGGGTTTTACCTATGTTACTTGGGGACCTATAAAAAAATGTTACCTCAATAGCCGGACAGTTTGAATGGTTTTTACATCTTGCCAGACACATTGAAAGTCTGCTGTAGGTGCGAGCGAGAGGTGACAACTGTTCAAGCGGGTGCGAGTGAGATAGGGAGTTTAGTCTATTGCAATTGTTTAAGAAATCCAATGAAAAGAATAGTTGTATTACGTTCATAGCTATCTTATATAAAGTAAAAAAAAATATTTTATTATTATAAAGTACAAAAAAAAGTATTATTACATGTAAAAATATTAATCATTTCTATGATTTTCATCTTTGTTGTCAATATTTACATTATCTTAGTCACTACTACTCCAGTCCATGGCTTGATCGTTGTCAATATCACCTTCTCCATCACTTTCTTGAATCAGCGCAATTAGAGTACACCATAACTGGGCTGAGAAAATTCGATGAAGTGACTTCACAAAAGAGTTTAAAAAAAAAATTTTTTTTAAGAAGCTCTGGTTAATTTTTTTATTTCCCATTGGGCTACTGATGAAGTCGTACCATTTATTGGCAACAAAATTATCCACATAAATTTCAGAAAATGTCATTCTTTCACTGTTAATAATTCCAACAAAGTTGTCTCAAGTGTTGATGAGGAGTTTTCATTCCCAGCACACGAGGAAGCATATACTAAGATAGTATACCATGCATGTAACATCAACTATAAAGCAGAAATAATAATCAGAATTGTTGATACTGATATTGCTGCTATAATGCTTGGTCACATGCACCACCTTAAAAATGATTCGGTTGTTTAGATGCTTACGGGTACTGGACATAATTTAAGATATGTGGACATAACCAAAATACACGCAGAGTTGGGACAATTAATTTGTAAGAGTTTACCTGGATTTCATGCGATCACAGGATGTGATTATAATCCTGCGTTTTTCAAAAAAGGAATATTAAAACCTTATAAATTTTTTTTTTTAATATCCAGAGTACCAGGAAGCTTTCATGAACTTCGGTAACCGCGAATTAATTGAAAATACAGATAAACAAGAAAACGTATTTAATATTATTCATGCAATATATACAATGTCGGTCATCTAGTTGATGTTGATGCCGCTCGACTTCAAATGTTCATCGACTCGTATACAGTCTCTGATGTAAGTGAAGCTTTTGACCGGAAGAAGTTGCGAAATTTTGACGCTAGCAATCTACCACCTTGCAAAATCGAGCTATTGCAGCAATTTCGGCGAGCTAACTATATATGTACCATTTGGAACAATGCTCATCTGAAAAATCCAACCATATATCAACCAAACAATAATGGCTGGGTACTGGAAAATGACAAATACCACTTTGAATGGTTTTAAGGGGATAAGCTACCAAATTATGTTAGTGATTCGCTCAAAACTCAATAACGTATGTAATTATTATGCCAAATTATTATACATAATTTATTAATTATTTATAATTGTATAAACTTGTTTTTTTTCAGAAACTGATGGAGAAAGTGATATTGACGACGATCAAGCCACGGACTGGAGTAGTAGTGACTAAGATAATGAAAATATTGACAACAAAGATGAAAATCATAAAAATGATTTAATTTTTTTTACATGTGTGACACGAACCCGAGGACCTCCTTAGAAAATTGTCGCCTCTTTAATTATTGTCATTTCCTTGGCTGGACTATGACTCCCGACATCACGCGGTTTGCACAGGATCATGTAGTCGTGTGAAAGTAAAACATTTGATATTTATTCAGACCATTTTCATATTTTTTTAAGGCCTCTGTTGTTGGTTCCGCCCAAACCGAGTTCGTTATCTCTATGTTTCTTTGGGGCGTGGAGTATCAAAAGTTCGTTTGGGGGTAGATATATATATATATATATAAGACCCGATCTGGAAAACTTGTGTCGTTGGTCGTGATCTTTTAGAGGGATAATAATTGTTCGAGAGCTCTGATAGTGGATATCCCTCCCTCGAAGTCCTGTCACACTGCAACTTCACCAAGGGTGCAATATGTAAGTACTATACCATTTGACTTTATTGCTATTGTTAATGTCATTATGTAATTGTTTGGAATATACTGGAATGCACATTGTTACCATTGACTTCTTGTGACGCCCCTCCCAATATGACTTAATTCAACTAGGGTTGAACCCATGATATGCCTCTAGGCCTGAACCACGCTACCTCTTTCCGTTCTAGTTGAATACCCACGAAAGGGTCGTACGACA
>CABFVX010001266.1:71585-123106 GCA_902151425.1 Timema shepardi | reverse complement strand
TTTTTTTGTACTTTATAATAATAAAATAATATTTTTTACTTTATATAAGATAGCTATGAACGTAATAAAACTATTCTTTTCATTGGATTTCTTAAACAATTGCAATAGACTAAACTCCCTATCTCACTCGCACCCGCTTGAACAGTTGTCACCTCTCGCTCGCACCTACAGCAGACTTTCAATGTGTCTGGCAAGATGTAAAAACCAATAAAACTGTCCGGCTATTGAGGTAACATTTTTTTATAGGTCCCCAAGTAACATAGGTAAAACCCAGCTTTTATACTATAACGAAAGTATAATTATAATCTATTAAAGTTTAAGGGTGTCTGGCAGGGGGTTGCAACCATACTAAGTGTCCGGCAATGGATGACGTGATTTATAATGTTATTCCGAAGATAATATAAAAAAATTAAGCTATATGCTTTAACGAATTTGAGGTACTATTTTATACACCTTTACTACCTGTTACCTGCCCAAGTAACCACAATACCAACTCCATGCTCGCTGCTCGTTCTTACCTGTGTTGGGGACATGCTCTGAGAAATTTTCTGCTTTTATAAAATAACGAAGGTCTGGCCGTCGTGGGCTCTTGCTCTAGTAGTGCTAGATATGTTTTGAAAACCTAGTTAAGTATCTTGGCACTGGCTAAGTATCTTGTATTGTGTTATCATGGGATCCTGTATTTTATCACTATTATTGGCTCTGTCCTCGGGAAGCCTTTATATCGTTATTGCCAGTTTGTTTGAAGCCATGTAGACGGCCTCCTTATGTCGTACACTCATTGTACTTGGACTTGTTGGGTATACCTTGTAGTTAAGTTTTGTTCGTGAGTGTGGCCACTATAGCTCTAGGCTGTAGCTATTTTGCCCTAACTGGGGTTAATTATCACCGTTTATGAGGGACTAGGTTAGCGCCTCCTCATTGTGACTATAATGTTAACTCGCTATTAGTTGCCATAGATAGAGCGTTTAATTGCTTAATTGCTAGGCTTCTTAAGACCCTGAGGGAGCACAAGCTGATGGGTTAATGGTTATGTTCTTTGGGGTACATACATTAAATCAAGCGAGCTTTTTTTTTAGGTCAGTTCAAGGGCTTTCTTAAAATGTTTATAATTACTGACCCGCCACTGTTCACTTTGTTGCATTGGGTGAGTTGTAGAGATTGTCTTCTTGGGAGCCTTTATAATCTTGGATATTGATCCCAAACCGTAATTTGCTTTAGTTAACCACTATTGGCTCATTTGCCTGTACTCACAAGGCTCATTATATCCGAAGTTTTGTTTACAGTTTATTATGTATTTCTTTATCTACTGGTTGTGATACTACACTTTACAATCACACTATATGTATTACAGAAGACAACGGAAACCAAATTAACTATCCTTAATGTCACATACCGTACTCTGTTATATCTCTATAATAAAACTCTGTACTATTTGTATTTATTTCTTTATGTGTTTGTTACCTTCTCTAAGCCTTTAGGGAGGGTACAGAACACCGTGCACTCACATTGGAGACTTATTTTAAAAATGATGAATCTCCCATCGCTGTGCAAAGAATCTTTCGACACTATTTCGGGCTGGAGCGTCGTGACAAAGTCCTTGAGCACCGGATGGTTGTAAGGGGGGTGAAACAGTTTTGCAGCACCGCATCATGCCATATTGAAAAAACAACCAAACTGGTCGTCAATGGAGTCAGTGGATCACCAAGCGGGTGCAGGAGGCCCAACAAGTGCTAAATCGAAGTCTTTGGCGATCGGCCGTCAGGCACGACTTGACGCTGCAAATGTCCTTTCGTTTCCTGTGCCAGATCATTCACGATGACCTGCATTTTCATCCCTACAGCATGCAGAACGTGCAACAGTTGACACCACAAGGTAAAGTTCACAGAAGTACCTTCACCTCAGACTTTCTTGGGTGTTTGGCTGCTGACCCCCAGATCTTTAATAATCTCTTGATGTCTGATTTGGCCTATTTTGAACTTTTCGGAGGCGTTAACAAGCATAATTTACAATATGGGAACCGATTAACTCACTCCAGATGCATGGATAACTAAACCACAGTGAACGTTTGATAGTTTGGTGTTGCGTTGCATCAGTTGGCATCATTGGCTCATATTTATTTGAGAACGCTCGGTATCGTGCTGTTACCGTTAACAGAAATCTCTTCGTCCAGATTTTGAACAAGTTCTTCCTCCAGGAACTGCCCACTTGAAACCTGCCACAGCTATGGTTTCAACGAGATGGGGGCAACAGCCTATATTCGCCGCCAGTCTATGGCCGTCTTGCAAGATGCATTTCCCGGTCGACTGATTTTCAGATTTGGGGACATTCACTGGCCAGCACCGTCACTAGATTTGACCGCCTCGGACTTCTCTTTGTGGGGGTACCTCAAGAGTCAGGTGTTCACCACAGGCCCTTAGTCGTTGTCTGAGCTGAAGGATCGCATACGAAATGAAGTGCGCAACATTCCCTTAGAAATGTTGGATTGTGTGATGCAAGGTTTCATCCGCCGCTTGCAGGAGTGTGTTACGTGTGACGGTGGACACTTACCTGGCATAATATTCAAGAAATGAAATCTGATGTTCATTAAATGAATGTCTATACACTGTTGCTATTTTGAAATATTTTCTACCATTACTCACTTCATGCTTCCTCGTTTATATCCTACTATGACTTTTGCCCAGAACTGTACTTGGGGTGCTACGATAACTGTTGTCTTCCTTTTGTTTTTCACTTTGTATTACTTTACGTCCGGCCTATCCTTTTTTTTTAATCCCACTAGTGGCTTAGCTATGAGAAAGATAGAATTTATAGGAAATTTGATATTTGCGAATATGACTTCCACTTAGGAAAAAAATATTTCAGTTAAAACTGTTGAGGTTTGAGCTCCAATCTGTATGAAAAATCATAAATCTTGCGGGGAAAAAATATTTTCTGATCCTAGCCCGATTTCTGGGACAGAGATGATATAATCTCGAAAATTTCGGGAATTGTTCCTGAATATAGAAAACATTGAGTAATTCAACACATTTTTACGTTTACTATTATTATTTGATGTGTTAAGTTGTTTTAAGTTATTTTGGTTAGTCGATTTATTTTATGTCTCATTTGGGTAGTCATTTAACAATTTAAATATTGCATAATGTTTTAAGATAGTATTACAAATAAGATTCATTTTTAATTCCCGTTCTCGTTCCGAAATAATGGATTCTAAAATTCTCGTTCCCGACCTCATCTCGATTTTTGAGTCTTGAGCCAGTTCTAGCTCGAACTAGGAAACTCAATCTCGCAAACCCCTACCAATCTGCTCTTAAAAGCATAGCAGAGAAGACGAGTCTCAGGATGAAGGCGGTAATGTATGGGATGCGAGATAAGGTCGGCGTTTTTGAAGTTTTTATGTAAAAACATGTTTTTAGTAAAAATTAATCAAATATTTGTTCAATAGAAACATAGAATCTAATTTTCTTCAAATGATGATATCATCAGTTCTTGAATATATGTCAAGGATGTCCTAGGATTTAATGACAACTTTTTCTCTACATCTAAAATGTTTAACATCTAATGCCGCCTTGCTCATAATAAATATTCCAGAACGGGTGAAACCACCATGTGAATAAAAGTAAACTCTATGTTATTACTCAAGCAATATTTTATTTATTTGGCCAGAAATAGTGTTGCTATAAAAAACAATTACTTCTTCTCGCTTTCTTCCCTACAGTCCCACCTTAAGTCTACGTGCCCGGTGGTGTGGGTATGGTTAGCATTATCACCTGATAGTAGCTGGCGGATTCGTTACAATCGATGGTATTTAAACAAGTCGTTATTATAATCTGATAGAAATTCTAGCTTTTTCAAATAATTTAACATATTATGTTTATTTTTTAGTTCTAAAATACTTCGATCATAATTTAACTTTGAACGACCAAGGCCGTGAAAATTTAGGACAAATAAAGATTTGAAGAGACAAATATTAAATAGGATGAGATGTTATGGACACGTAATGAGGATGGAGGGCGAGAGTATTCCAAGAAGATTATTGGATATGAAGTATGTGAGAAAGGGGCCAAGGAAGATATGGGAGTAGCCGATAGCAGCAAGTGTGCAAGTGAGAGTAACAGAGTGCAGGAGGAATAATGGTGAAAGGACATAGGGAGATGGAGGCATTTTACTAAACAGACCCGGCCATAGGATGGAAACATTGATGAAATATTTGTTTTAAAAAGTGATATTATTTTTGTTGTAAGTTTTGTCCATATTCATATATTAGGTTACTTAAGCCGACAATTTAAATAAACAAACGATTTTAAGATATGTTTGTTCAAAAAAATATTCTCACATTTACATATTTTTTGGCCAGAAATAAATGTATCCCTGCAGAAATATAATCATCTGAGCTAAAGTAACGAGCTATTTTTTAATTCGAAAGTTACGTGGGAAAGTATGGGCATTGGTACAGAAAAATACATACAATATATTCAGCAAGAGTGAAGAAAGCTAATTTTTCTGGGAGGTCCGCTGGAAAATTGTAATATATATTCAGCCAATAAAAGTTGTATAGGGGGCTCTAAACCTACCTGAACCTTTTCCCTTTCTACGCCCTTGAAAGACGCATACGTGATCTTGACATTAGTTTGTTTATTTTTATTTTACAATATGAAAAATACGAATGTTTTATGTAACTTCAAGTTCCAAAATGAATTTCATTTAATCCTACTACAAGTAGAGAGTTTGTTTGAATGAAGGGTACATACTATAAAGGCTAAGAGATAGCATTCTTCTCGAAAAAGATCTCTCAGCAGTATATTAACCAATAAAATCGTGCCATCTAGTGCTTCTCCATCGCCGTTAAGAATAACGACAACTTTGGTACCTCGTGGCGGTGGCTATTATTCCCATCTGTCTTATTATTAAGGTGCGGCAGAATAGAAGACCAAATTCCCGTTTGTGTCTTATCTTCTTTCTCGAATTGATTACCTACTTAAGGAGAAGTAATACCCCCACCACTCTATTACTTTCCCTACCCTGGCATGTGTTATTCTTTTGGTCGATTGGTTTTCTGTATTCTGAAATACAAACAAATCTGACACAGGCCACCTCTACCTGAAGTTTTATGTTCACAAAGGGTCTCAATAAACAGGCTACATCGAATAAGCTTTGTTCCTATCTATTATAATAAAAAATAAATGTTTGTCTGTGTGTTTGTTTGTGTGCGATGCCCAGCCAAATCTACAGCACGCATAGATATGAAATGTTTAACATAGGTGGACGGAAGGGGGACCAAATGTACTTCGAAGCCGGATTAAAAAAAAATTAATTGGATTTTTAATTAGGCTATTTTAAACAAATTAGTGAAGATTTATGGGCAACGCCATGTGGGATTGCTAGTTTCTAATATACACTACTAAAAAAACTTATTTATTTTTTCAGTAAATTGAAACAGTTTTAAATATGCGTTTAATGAAAACATAATTATCATATGCCTATTGTCTATTGCTTATTGCTATGTTGTTTGAAAAAAAAATTGTGACTAATTATATAATAAAATGATTCTCTAGATTTTTTAAATCAGTTAGAAAGTTATTCGTGCACTTTCTAAATGAAAATTGGCTAAGAAACTTTAATACATATGTATCGTACTCTTTCTGAGTACCTACACTGTAAAGTGACTATATAAGTGCACGACTCACAAACTAGCGTAATCCTAATTTATTTCAGTATAGTTTATTATGGCCTTATTGTATTGATATCTGCGCCTAACACTGGGCTTGTCTCGCCCTCTCTCTTCGAGTATTGTTATTGTTGGAATAAAAAAAAATCTCTTGTGATCAACCTTTTATACAGGGAATAGGCTTACGTGATTAGAAATATTATATTTATAAATTACACACAAAACTTAAGATTGTATTTTTTTAATCCAATCATTTTCAAAAATGTACTTTTTGAGTTAATTTTAGAAATATATTCATATAAAATTAATTATATAATTTACTATCAAATTATAAAAGTGTCCATACAGTCATAATAAAAAATAAATAAAAATATATCATTATTTGTTCATCTAGAATTCCGATCGCAAATCATTCACTTTTACTGTGTATTAGTATCCATGCGACCGCACCTTCTAGAAATACGCTACCACATTCATAAAAACTTTGAAATGTCAAAGTAGATGGTCATAATATACTTTAATTCCACTTAGACACCCATAATAATTATGAATATTTTTAACATTTAGAAGATGTCTAGATATTAATTTCTAACAATTTTGAAATAACCCACTAAATATGACACATTTCATATAATAATTTTTATAACATCCACTAAACATTTATTTAAAAACGGCTGGCGATTGAGTGACAACAATAACATAAGTATCGATAAATACATATTTTTCAGAATATAGTGTGTGTTTTTATTGTGGCCTTTTCGCTAACCCTTTCTCTTTATCTAGATAAACGTAATGGGTTGGGTAGTTTAGAAATTAAAAAAGTTCTGTTTTGTGAAAACAACCGAAATCTTGTCTTCCGCTTCACCTTCAACTTTGATTCAAGATAGGATATTGTAATTTGTTGATAGTTATATCAAGCGTTTTTCAGTACATTATATTGTTAGCACATACTAATGATAGTATTTGGCCCAATTTTAACTTTAACGTTTGGAATTTATTAAGTCTAAATAGAATATTTGACCCAACGGTGGGAGGTCCTGTTTTAACTCGACTGTTTGGCATTTCTTATGTCCAGTGTCAAATTATTGTACTGCGATTACTGCCAATGCGTGGACAAATTTAAACGAAATTTGGCGGGGACTTTCTTTAAGCCTAGGCCTGACGACGTTTAACGATCTGGTTATCCGTTTCAATGTGGCGGCCACTAAAAAAATAGGATCGTTTAATAGCTCATCTCAATTGAGTTGAAATTAAAATACAAGTATCGAACGAGTATCACCTATATATAGAGGTGGGCGTCTTACCTTGACGTATTACACTATGGCCCTATTTTATGAGAAATAACACAGAGGAATAATGTAGGTTAGGCTTGCTAGCAGGGTAATTAGCTCTTTTTTATTTTTTTTAACCAGGGCAGTTAGGTATTCTGTTAACAAAAAACACTATATTGTATTAATAAAATGAAGAGTTGGTTTACTTGTCTTTTATGATAATTGCGCGCTATCTACCGCCCGCAGAGGGCTAAATTTTTAAAATTTATAGCTCCTGTGCATGAACATGCGCACCTTGAAGCTGGGGTTTAAAACATTTTACAAGCTTTTTAAAAAAAAAATCAGTAAACACTTGGTCAGAAGAAATAACAAATAGGAGATTATTTTCCCCCTAGCTGTTTGAAACGTGCTTAGCACGAGCAAAGTTGGGTACTTCTGTTAACACAAGTATAACTAATATGGAAACAATTGTATTAGAAAAAAATACAATGTTGTCTTGTGTCTTGCAAAGATCACTCGGTGTTAGAAGTGTTCTTGCCACCTGAAACCAACACTCACCCAACCGCCTCCCCATCCCCCCTAACACAGTGTTATGAGAGGGGGTGACTGAGGTTAATGGGGTGATTTGTGCTCTTGAACGAGATTAGTTTGTAGGGCACTAGAGTATAACGGGGTTGGCTGTGTCGCGTTAGTAACTTCGTCGCTCGTAACCAGCGTGTGACAGGTTTGCTTTTGTTACAATTTAACTGGGACTATTTGGGTAAAGGTAGCCCATGGATCCACGTGTAGACAATAAATAAATATAT
Organism: Timema shepardi; assembly: GCA_902151425.1. Classification (NCBI taxonomy): domain Eukaryota; kingdom Metazoa; phylum Arthropoda; class Insecta; order Phasmatodea; family Timematidae; genus Timema; species Timema shepardi. The sequence goes on along the minus strand of CABFVX010001266.1, from coordinate 115,361 downwards.
GAAAAATTTATAAGGCTTTAAATAACATATTTGTATAATAACAACCAATTTAAGTATTTTTAATCACATAATTTCCCTAGAAACAAATGTATATCCCTAAAATAATCCCAGTTATTTGATCCCTAATGCTCGTTTTGGATGTATAGACATTATTATTATTATTTGTTCTGTCTTACAACAGGTCCATTCTTTTTGTCATTGAACTTTGATCGCCAATGCGCCCCATCCTCTGCTTTCTCCTCCAACTCCCAGAATTTTCTTCTTTCCTTCAAGTCATCTGATATTTGATTCCTCCTTCCTAAGGATGTGTCCGATCATTTTTTTTTATCGTACCGAAGAATCACATCTAAAATACTAGGATGAAAACTTCAACATTACTTTTCATAATAAAATATGAGCCAATCACAGTGAATATCGCTAAGTTAAAAACTTCACCCCAACCCATTAAGCCCCACCTCACTTCCCATTTCGAGTGCACTTATCGTGCTAGACTGGGCTTAAATTCACGCATAACGAATAGCGAACGGTGCAAAGCACACGAATACATTCACAAATCATTTTTATTAAACCTCTCTAATTTGAAGGTGGAAGGATCTAAAATAATTGTAAGTCAATATACCCTTATATCATCTGCTATCGAAACCGTTATGGCATCAAACACAATCTTTACAAAGTTCAGATAAAGTATTGTGACATAAACCAGGGCTGCCATTATTTACTTAGTACACAATTCCCCTCAGTAAATCTGTTTACAACAGCATTTTTCCCCAAGTTTCATGCTTGAAAACAATTAAATTAAAATATATTGCATTCGATGATATAGTTAACAACCAAATCATTGTGAATAGTGAAGAGAGTACAATAATTATTCATAAAGTTGATTTACTTTTAAATGTGTATCCAATATGCATGAGTTAAGAAAACTGACCATTAACTTTAAACGTTTCAGCCAATGAAAATGCTAGGAGAGACTCTAGCCAATTAAAACGTCAATCACTAACTTTATTTTTTTAGCTTAGATAGCAATGATTTGATTTGGGGGAAATATTGTTATTAAGGCGTGGTTATAATTTAATATCCATCACAATAATGCATTCAGGAGCAAAGAGAATCAAATAAAATTTATTAGTAAAGGTATTAGTTAAATTGGGGTAGTTTAATGATTTAATACAAACAAATATACAAAGTAAAGTGGTTTTTCGAGTGAACTCTTTAAAGAACTTCCGTGGTCGCATGGTAAGGGGTTAGGCCAATATTTTGAAATAGAAAACATAATATTAGAGTCAGACTTTAATTGAGAACTTTCTTTTATTATAAAATGTGCTGTGTAAGATATTAATTTAAAATCACACGTGAATCTAAACCCAGCCTCAGAATTGTTATATTATATATGTTATATGTTGTTATATTGTTGTTTGTCCTTTGTATTATTGTTATGTACATTCAGTTGACCGTGACATTTGAAAAGCTCACCTTGACGGGTTTCACTATAATGCAGCTTCTAATATACTGTCAAAATTAAATAAATTTAATTCAAAATTCATTCTGTAAGAATTAAAAAGCATGCGGAATCTTGTATATTCCATTCACGGTAGGAATTGACTTCTGAAAGGCCTTTTTCCCTACCATAAATCTACTTTATAGTAGGATATTGGTAGGAAAAAAGACCTTTCAGAGAGTAATTCCTACTGTGAATGGAATATACTAAGTAAATAGTAGCTACCTCGATTTTAGTAACAAAATAAGTTATTTGCAATTTGTACACATATTAATTGTTGTCATTGTTTTTTTTTATGAGCTGATGAGATGACTTACAAATATTTTAGATCCTTCCTGCTTCAAATTAGTGAGGTTTGATACAATTATTTGTAAGTGTATTTAAATAAATCTATAATTTGTTTGATTGGGCTAAAATATATTAACCCAAGACGAGCTTACGATCAAAATATCTTAGATATTAAATGTGCAGAAAATTAGCGCTTGAAACGTTTACAAATAAATACATCACTTAAATATTTTTTTTATTTTCGTTGAAATCTGGAGCATATGAAAAAGCACTTCTATGATGAAAAATTCATCTAAATATTTACAGTAGAGAAGTACAATTTATGTATTGTAAATTAAATAATAAATGTTTAGAATGTACTTTACCTATATACAAGTTTTTAATTTACATTAGGTCTAAAAGTCCTTTAACTACACTAGCTGAATGTGATAAAAATGTTGACTTTTCCATTACATATTTTTTACTATTAAATTTGGAAAAAAGTTAGCAGGCTTATACTAAATATTTTAGATACCTATAATAAGCCTTTTTTTAAAAATTGTCAAACACAAGAAAGAAATATTCCTCGATTATTAGATTTATTATTTATATTTTGCATCGGGAATAAACCTTGAATGACTTCTTTAGTTATACTTTTTTTAATTTCCCTCCGATCTTTTTTTCTTTCCCTCTGTCGCGTTTTCTGTTTTTGAGCACCTCATTTTTCAGTGTTGTTTGGTTTCTACGGCAGGCACACAAGCAACGTAAGAGGACGATCCTTTTGTTGCGCACACTTCCAACCCGTGGGCAACGAAAAAAACCCTCACCGGGTTCATTTTTACTTCTCTCTTCGTATTCTTTACTCTTTATTTTTTTGTCCGTCTGTATAAACATGGGTTATTGCTCTTCGTCTTAAGGACACAGTGCTCCAAGCTGCCAATGATACCAACCTCACGTGGTTTAAATACCAACTATATGACGTTCAAATGGTTTGATATTATCAGAGAAAGAATCTATGAGTCTTTGTTTTTATAAACGTATAAATACTCTTACTTTTCTGTCTTCATAATAATTAAGTTGAAGCTTTACTTTCATGAAACAACAAGTAACCATCAAGAAATAAATACCTTCTTATTGAAATATCCTTGTAATGAATTTTGATAATCATCCATTTTATTTGGAGCTTTAGTAATCATCTCGCTCGGACAAGCAAGATGATCGACTGATACAAAATTAAAGGCAAGCCATCGCTGAGGTAATCCTTTTATCAAAATAAACAGGAAAGTTATAACTTATTGTAATAATATTATAGTATAATAATATTAAATCTTTAAACATATCTTTTTCTGATGCTATTGTGATGATCGGTAAACAAATAATTTAATCTACAATACAGGTGATTAATTCCAATAAGACATTGATAAAAACTTTCTTCATTTCCTGATGTATTTAAAAATAACAAAAATGTTACCCGCTTCGCTGACTGCGTAGTCTGACTCACTACTCTCGTGTGGTACTAGACTGATGAAGACGGGGAAATATGGGTTTGATTCCAGTTGGATTCGCCGATGTTGGTTTTCCTAAATGGTTTTCCACTCTCGTTCCATGAAAATGCAGGTCTGTTTCCTCTCAATTAAACCTTAATATTCCCCATCCCATTAGTGTAATTAGTACATAGGCGTATAACCCAAATGGGCAGTAAGACGCGGTGCTAAAATAAATTGTGTCTATTAGAGAGTTTTATATAGAAAATGACTGTTCCAAAATATCCCTTTGTTTGAATTTTACTTTTGTATTGAGATTTTATTAGAGTTTTTATGTATTCCCTGTAAACTTCATCAAAGTAACTCCCGGAGCATATTGTTTTAACCAATATCTGGTGGATTGTATTGTTACATCTCCCGTTGCCACCACATAAAAGGAAATCTAAGGGTCTCTCGTACCTTTTTGATTCCCCGCGAAGGCTTTATATGGCTGCCTATTCTCGAATACACCACATATTCACCTCAGTTTGGGTTACACTCTAATAACAATCCAGTTCAATATAAGAAAAAAACTTTTTTTTTAATCTAACTTAACCTATACAACAGGCGTCAAGCTCAAATCATAGTTAGTTTGTTTTCAAAAAAAGAAAACGTAAATTATTACACCATGAAGAATGAAGAGAATAATGTATGGAAAAAAAAATTATGTCAACAGGAATTTCTGACAAAATACCCCTTTTTCATTATTTTTATTTATTTTTATTTACTCGCTTCAAATACATAAAATAACCCAGCCACGTCATTAGTCTGACACTATATATACACACACGGCAGGTAAGTTCACACTTTGATGAGTCTCTGACATATACAGTAGCCCCATGGCTTCTTTGGTGCTGACTGACAGCTCACAGCTGACTTCTGACAGTCAACATTTATCTATATACCTACATTTTGACCGTCAGAACTGACAGCTGCTAAACACATGTTTTTGCAGATCATACTGTTTGGCGTAGGGATACATAATTTGGCCTGGTAACTTTTTAAAGCTGTCTGTGAGCACCAAAGAATCCGCGGGGCTACTGTATATATATGTCAGCGACTCATCAAATTGTGAACTCACCTGCCATATCAGGGTTCGGCACCCCCTTGTTTGTGGAATAGATACCTCTTACGAGGCTCCTCTGACCCTTCATGGCTGTGTTTCCGAGCGTAGCCACGCACATTGTATGCGTAGTGAGCAATTTAGGAACCGATGACCCCGTGTCTGCCCTCGAACCCTGTCATCGCCGGACAGCAAAACTCACACGTCAGGGAGTTAAGACGCAACATAGGAATCGCTATGAAGAGCGTTTTAACCTGAATTGTTCTACCTTGAGTAAAAACTCAATCATAGGAATCACCCTGAAGAGAGGTTTCAGCTAGGTTGCCCATTGAGGACTTCATGGAGGTGACCTGGCCAGCTTTCCCGGGAGGTACTAGCTACCAACCACTTATTGTGTGGGATTAGGGGGAGGGGGGGAGAATTGTTGCCTTACATACAGCATAGACTCCATGTCATGGACAAAGTCCATTCGCCAAAGGAATGGTGGTAGCTAATATCTAGGAAAAGTTGCCAAATCTACTCATGTATCCATTCATCAAACCATATGGTTTGCAAGACCATATGTTGAGCTAATGTCACTTTTGGCAGCCAGAACTTTCATAACAAACGATTTGTTATTAATTATTTTTTTCTAATGAGCTTTTATACATTATTTAATTACGAATTTTTAGAAATAGCCGGGTTTTTTAAAGTGCCGTCTGTAGTTCACTTAAAAATGCTTTAACAAACGAGACTCCATACAGATTTCGGTTGTGATCATGCGCATGTATTTTTATGGATATTTCTCTAATTTATTAAAAAAATATTTATTTGTCTTTATGGTCAGTTATAAACAAGATAGAAGTGAGAATATAATCTTGTTTAATTTATTATTTCATGCTATATAATATAGCTTTTTGCCACAACCTTGAAACAAAAGACAATAGATTTATTGGTGCTGTTTGTTCTTTCAACGAAAAAAACAATTATTCAGTAATCCTTTGGAAAATATTAATATAAACGTTTATTAACACTTTTAATTGATAATGTAATATTAATATTATTAATAAAATAAGAACTCTATCCACATTAGGGACTTTAAATCCATGTTTGAAATAAAAATCTTCTACAAGCTGTGAGCTACTACCATCACTCCTATGGTGAATGGACTGTACAATTACGTCTATCTCTTTCCAAAAATTCGTTTTTCTTCCCATTCCCTTGTGATATTGGTAATTTGTATTCTTCATGCTAAACTTTTTTCGTTTCATAATTTCTTGGTTAAATTAATCCTTATACTATTGTAATGCTGTTATAAATGGTGGAATAAAATGCGTCATCTCGCTAAGATTATTTTTATGGTTTTATAACACACATCATCTTAGATTATTATATTTTATGTTTATCTTTAACAATTTTTTTCATAATACATGTAGTGCCAGTACCAGATATTCGAGGTTAAGAAGTGTAAATTAACAATAAGTGTATCCTCAGGAACGTTAAAGGCGAATGAGGAACCACTCAAGATAAAACAGATCAATTCACCCCACAGGGTTTAGTACCACGAGATACCACTCTCCGGAAAACAATACATGCCGGTTCATCCAAACGAGTTTAAAAATAACACCCAATCGTGGGACACAGGAATTGAACCCGGGACCTTTAGTTTAGCGTACGAATTCTCTACCACTAAGCTATCCAGGATTCGTCCCGTGCTCGGAGTCATTCTTCACTCACAGTTTAAGGCAGAGTCTGTGATGGATCTGTGGAAATCACCTTCTACCATAAACTCTTATTGATTCCACAACCACCTGCGACTCGGGAGGGCTTTTTTTTATCATTCCGTCTATCAGTTCGGATTATACGCTTATGTACTGATTGCGCTAATGGTTTTAGGAATTAGGAAGGTTACTTATAGAGGAAGTGTAACCACATTTGCATGGAGGGAGTGGAAAACCATTTTGGAAAAAAACACCCTCAGTACAGCCGACCGAGATTCTAACCTCTATCTTCCCGTCATCGGCAGTCTAGTATACTACGAGAATAGCGCGTTAGACCATGCGGCTACCGAAGCGGGTTCAATACAATACTGTAGTTAAAGCAAATTTAAATTGATATCAACAGATAAAAGATGTAAATCATTGTAATTAGGGGAATGTTCGTATACAATCTTTTGCTGTACACCTGGCAGCATAGTGGTAACAGTCCCCACTACACTCCACCTTGGTTGCAGGTGGTCTTGGAAACAATAAGAGCTCATGGAAGCAGAGGATTTACACACGTTCATCACAGACGTTGCCTTAAACTTTGAGTGAATAATTACCCCAAACACGGGAAGAAACATGAATATCTCAGTGGTAGATAATTGGTGATCTACAATAAAGGTCCCTGGTTGGATTCACGTGTAAAGGTGTCATTTATCAACCAGTTTAAATTGATTACAGACATTCCTGTAATTGCAATGATTTACAGCTTGTATGAGTATAAAACCTTCTAACTAGTAGCCTAGAGTTATCAGATTTTTTATAAACACTTTCTTGGAAGATTAAGTCGTCGATATTTTTTATATTAAATTGACGAGAGAAAATCCAACTTGAAATGTATCATAATGGCCAGTTTATTGTACTATGACAAATACTAGTTTCATATACTAGGATGCCTCAAGTGCGGTGTAACACTAAATACAGGACGACACCTATTTAAACTTGACTTAAATGGGCAAATTTCGCATATGGAACACAGCCATTCCATTCTGGTCTAGTTAGGTGTTGTTACATACTAATTAGTATAGCACCGTACTCAAGGTGTACTAGTCCTACCATGAAACTGGTATTTTGCCATAGATCAGCGGTTCCTAACGTGGGGTACGTACCAGTACTTTTGGGGGTACGCGAACATATTTTATTAATGGCGGAAAAAGCCACATATGCCAGCAGTGTATGATAAAATATCAGTTAAAAGTTGTGAAATTAAGTCAACGCTATAGTGAGGGAAGGTGCGGCGGGTTTTATTCTATATTTGATCTTGGGGAAAATTATTTCAATTCAAAACATAAAACAGTTTTTATTACTGTATTAATAAGTCAATTAATTAATTGAATGTAAAATGTTTGTCTGCATGACGTCATAGAAGGAAAGGTCTAAGGAAAGAGGAGCTTAGGAAGGAGGATTCAAATATTGGATGACTTGAAGGAAAGAAGAGAATTCTGGGAGCTGAAGGAGAAGGCAGGTGACAGGGTGCATTGGAGGCCTAAGTTTTACTGACAAAAGGAATGGACCTGTTATAGGACACAACACCTAATAATAATAATAATAATAATAATAATAATAATTTCAATTTCCTCTATTAATTCTATTATGGTGCTGGCCAACAATCTAAAGACCTATAACAGGCCAGCACTGAAAAGTACACAAGTACCTTACAAATACATATAATTACACGAGAAAATAAGATAAACAAAATTGGCTAAATAATGTTATATAATGATGAATAGTTTTGAAAAAAAGTAGTTAATAATGATAAGAATAAAAAATAGAGATAATTACAAATAACTAAAGAGTGGTTAAAAGCAGTAACAATATGCAAAAATTAAATCAGAATATTGTAAAATTTAGATATTATAGGCAGAACCTCTTAGTGCTAAATTATTGATAAGGGATTTCCTTAAATAACTCTCTGAGTTTAGCTTTTCTTTTATGATAAAAGTCAAATTCGACAAATCTAGAATTGGCGCTATGGATACAACAACCTATAGGGCTTACCTTATAAGAGATATTGAGAAAAAATAATTTTGGATTACGAAAAGCCCGAGAAGGGATATGAATGCCTACGTGATCAAGGGCAAATTTTTAATAAATTTTGCAATTGAATATATTAAAAAGAAAAAGGGCATAACAATAAAGTCCACACGAGAATTCTGTCGTAATCATAATACATCCTGTTAGTAAATAATTTATCATAGCACGCAGCGACAAATTTTCTTTGAACGTTCTCCAACCTAGGAGTCAGTTAAGGCAATGGAATTTCAAGCAACATTAGCATATTCTAACTTAGATCTAACATGTCGTATTACAGACACAAAAAACAGTCAACTTTCTTAAATGATGACGTAATAAATTTAATCAGTCAAAGTAATTTCAATGACTGGGAAATTACATGGTCAACATGATAGTGGAAAAAAAGTTTGTTATCCAGGACCACCAAGATCATTAATATAAAGGTTGCAAACTATATTTTCATTGCCCAATTTATAAGTAAAAAGGAAAGGATTAGTTTTCTTAGTAAAATTTATAGATTTGGTCTTAGATTTATTAATATACATTCCATTTTCTAAAGACAATTGTAGAATACCATCTACATCATTTTGTAACTCTATACAATCTGCAATAGATTTGATAATTTTAAATAATTTTACATCATCAGCAAAGAGTAAATAACTAGATGAGTTCACATATTTACCAATGTCATCAATAAACACATTAAAGAGAAGAGGACTTAAATTATTTATTTTCATAAAGCCATGTTGATTATCTGAAAGTTTATTTTTAAGGTGGTGGAAAGTATGCTCATGTATGATTTTCTCGAATACTTTGGAGAAAGGGTTTAAGAGGCAAATTGGTATATAATTAAAAGTATTTGTTTTTGCTCCTTTTTTATAAATATATAAGACAACAGATTGTTTCCATTTAAGAGGAAAAGTTTCACTTGACAGGATAATGTTAAAGATATAGGCTAAAAAAGGGATAAAAATGCTGGCACAGCCTTTAACAATAAAACTTGGAATTCCATCTGTCCCGGCACATCTAGAACAACTCAATTTTTTATAGCACTAGCAACATCCAAGGGTGTAATGTAATAATAATAATAATAATAATAATAATAATAATAAAATATATATATAGCCTAAACATTTTTCTTATAGTATGGGTAGAACTTACTGAAATGAGCTTCAAAGAGGTACGCAAGCAAAAAAAGGTTGGGAAGCACTGTCATAGATGATAGGAGCTAACATTTATAGTAATAATAATAATAATATAAATAAACAATTTATTGCCTGACTTGTTTCGCTAAAACTAGTTGCTTGAACCTAATATACGTACAAATTAAAATTAATTGCAGGACATTGGTACGGATACAGAAATACACTTTCTGGTCCAACGGTGAAGGCGCATGAGGAACGTTTAGGGACGGTAGTGCACCAACACCATTATCACCTCTGACAAGCCCGCTACGTGAGGTCTCAAGAACGAAGCCCACATCGTTAAAATGTTACCCTTGTTTCTCTAGAGAGAGCCATCCATCTATTCTCTCCTAAACTTCCAAAACAATCCAACCTCGATTCCGTGGCGGCCCCTGTAAAGCCCTTCCCAGATCCACTCCGTACCTCTCTGCTCTAGCAGCCGAACAATACGGGAACTAGAGACTCTCCAATTCCCAGGAACAATAAATAACTCTCTACTTGACGTCCACAATTGCACGGTCTCCTTGAAAGATACTCTAAGACTGGGTCTTGTCTGAGATGCCATAACGTTAACGTTTTCTTCGAGGAAATAGAGGATGTCCGATAATACGTCATTTAAGGCTACAAGAGTGAAAGTCAGATTACACACAATTTTCTGGCCAACAAATTTTATAGTTCAAAGCTACGCTATAAGATACCCCGTAGCAAATGTTTTTTTTAAACTAATTTAAATGTAAATTTGACTAATTGATAACAAGAAACCTCTTTTAACCATTATCTAAGTACATTAGAAAGTTCTTATGAAATTTGTGTCTCCCCCTTTTCCCCTGTACCCATAAATTCTTTTGTCCTCCAAGCCATTTCATCTTGTTGATAAAATCCTTCACTTAATTATTCGAAATATGTAATAGTAAAATAGTGACTTATTTATATAAAAATGTAATTGCATAGGCTAGATTCAAACACAAAAAGAAGCATATCTGCACTGGCCCATTCTATTATTTGGCTATTGATGATACCTACAGTCCATTTTTCATAGAAAGAGCCTTTTACAAAACACAAAAACAGTTTCTGCGGTCAAAAATTATAGTATAACCATATTATTAAAGTCATTTATAAGTATTTATAGATATCAAAATCGATAGCTGCAGACCATATGACTTGGAGTATTAATATGTGAAAGTGGATCTAGTAACTGTTATATCTGTCAGATAAAGGTAATTCCTAAATTATAAACTTATTTTAATTTATTATCACGTAAATAAAGGCTACAACAAGTTAACAACATTGGTTAAAATAGTTGTAGCTAACTAAAATAATTGTTGCTATTATTTATAGGTTATATTTAAATTGACACAGTAAATATATAAAGTTTTGTATATACGTACCTATAAATACTGCATATGTGGGCCATTTATTTATTTTATTTATTAAAGGTATTTTACATGCAATTTTTGAACCAACTGATGACTGTATCAGCACACTAGAATTTCTATGAGCGCGAGCAAAAGGGCCTGCCAATTTTGCCCAGAAAAGTATTTTCACCTTCCTTCTAGGGCTATTTTACGTGCCATAATCTACATGAGACGTACCGCTTTACTTCCCCTCCGAAGGAAGTTGTGCTATATATTTGTATCGCTCAATAAAAATCCATCGACCCCGGCCAGGTTTAAAGCCACGAACCACGGGTCTTGAGGTGAGCACGAGCACTTTACCCCAAGACCACCAGGTCACCCAAAAAGCAATATTAATATGACTATTTACACTTATAGAAGTTGGCATGAGTCTCATGAAACCAAAGATGTAGCTTGGAGTAAAACTATGTAAGTTGCTTATGGTATGGGGACTTTTCTGTAAATAAACTCTTTATCAAATTGCGTTTGACTAAATTCTATAACCACATACTCGAATTAAATTTTTTAAATTTAAATCATAATAACTTTATATTACGTACATTAGACAATTAAAACTTATTAAAATCACCTAACCTCAATTTTGTTTATTAACAATTTCTAATAATTTATTAATATATTTTTATAAATAATGTATTCTTATAAATGATATTTTAAATAATAAGGATACCATTTACAATGCACGATATATCTTCTAGTATGAGCTAGAGCAAGTTGTTATTGATCTGTCTCAGTCTCACTTATGTCGCTGATAAATATGAAAGTAGCAGAGGTATGAACGATACTAGTAATAATTGTACTACTATAAAGCCACAAGGCTGACTCACTGACATTAATGTTTATCCACATCTAGATGAGCTAGAAACTTGAAATTTGGCATACTTATAGCTTCTAGCCTGCAACCAACGGGAACATTCCAAAAAGTTACAAACAAAAATTCAACCCTCGAAAAAAAAATGCAAAATGATGGAGCAATTTTAAAGTCGGTGCGGACCTTTCTTTGAAGATATCTTGGCTAAACGGCAAGACCTACCAAAAAATGGTTCTGGAATTACATTAGTTTACATCCATTTGCAAAGAAAACTCACTTGCTAATTATTTCCATAAAGTAATTAGTTTAGATAAATAATAGATTCACTATTCATTGAAAAATATATTTTTTAAATATATTTTGTTACAGATAATGTTAATATATGTGTTGTATACAAAATATATTTCTCAAATTTAGCATTAATTGTATTTGAATTAATTTTTACTTTATCTATTTACAAGTCTTCCGCTAATGTGGTATGATGGTCATCTGTAAGTAAAAAATAATTGTATTTAAACCATTTAAACTTATTAATTAATTGTTTTCTGACAAAACTGTAATTTTTTAAATTAAAAATTAGGGATAGCTATAAACTAATTAATATAGTACATGTATTATTCAAATATTATTAAAAGGCATAAATCATTTAGAGGTAGATTTGGGTTACATTAAAATTATTATATGTGTAATTAATTCAACTGATTTATAACTATTTCCGTTGTAATAATTACCACAATATCTCTTAATGAAATGGCAAGAAATTGTTGATTGAATTAAATCCATTTAAAAACAACATATAATAAATTGAACTGATGGGGTGTCAGTCATACTGTAAATTTTACTATAAAAATACAATTCTAACAAATTTGTAAATAAGTAAGCCATCCTACGTGTCATGTAAATCATTTTAATTCTATAGAATTGTTTGAATTATTTTATCTTTAGGAGAGGTAGACTTTTTATTTATAGTATTATTAAAGTATTTTTATTATTTTAATATTTATTTATGTAAAATTTCGATTGCAATAAATATTATGTATTTCTAAAATAAGCTCACTCCATATTTTTATGTCTGCATTTCCTGTAAGAAATCGAGATTCTAGCTCTAAGGGCGGGAGGAAGACGCAAGAAAAAGATCACTGTGTTTGTAGTTTTTATATCAAAGCATTGTTTGGACAAAATAAATAATATATCACTTAAGTAGAAACAAAGTATAGGCTAATTTTCTTCTCGTGGTCACCTTAACAGTTATTTAATATCTGTCAATCGTGTCCTGGAATTTAGTGACAACTTTTTCTCTTATTTCAATAAGTTTGTCATCTAATGCCGCTATGCTCATGCCAGATATACAACAACTGTTGGTATTGCCATGCGTATAAAATTAAACTTTGTGTTTGTACTGAAGAAATATTTTATTTATTTTGTTGAAACAAAGGTTTTGTTATAAAAACAGCAAAATCGTTGGGCTTTTCTATAGTTCCCAACATTCAAACCTTAACGCTGATTTTTAAGGACGTTGCCTATATGTGATATCATGGCAGGTATAAATAGGATGTATCAAGTTAATGAATTTACGTGTAAGATATAACGTTAAAACAAAAACCATAAATTCTTAAATAATACTATAAATATTCCTACATTCTCACAAAACGATTATTTAAAAAAATCATCTACAACTTAGGCTATTGGCTTAGTTAAGAAAATGGCCTGTAAGAGTCTTCCTACTAAGATGTAAATTCAAATAAGGCCGTAGTAGCATAGGTCTATCAAGAATGTGAAACAAGTAAAAGGTAATTTTAAAAAGCAAGTCAATGTTTACAAGTAGCCAATAATATAGTGATTGTGTAAACTCGTCAGAGGAAGAGGGAAAGGGTTAGCATCATATAAACAAGATACCTCACAGGGTGCTGTGATAATTTTCTTTCCATTCTTTCTATCTCGTAGATTGGCGTCTAAGTGTGTTAGTGCTTAGACTGCTTAGGTGCGTCAAGTTAAAATGCAACCTGCTTCGCAAAATATCGTCGAGATCTCCAAGTAGGTAACGTCATTATGGCACACTAAATGTATGCTCCGTTTACACTGAAAGCTTAGATACAGTCTTAACTTGATGGGATTCCCTATGACCCCATAGCTTATAAGAAACAAGCAAGGTAAGGTTGCAGCTTGCCAGTGTAAACTAGGCTTACCGTTTTAACCCTTTTATCATCACATAAAAAAAAGTCTCGACGCCTCGTTGACAGAATAGTTTCATTTCCAGACAACAGATTAGGTCAGCATGTCGTTTGATGAAATTATCTTAGAAACGTAATTGCTGATATATCCCCTATTCTTATTACTGAACTACTTTCTAATCCGTATTGTGAAATTATAATCAAATGGCAATCAATACTTTTTTCACCCTACCCCCAATTGAATGCCTTTGAATCAAAATATTTCATGCTATCTTCTTGAGAGATTTTCAGTTAAATTTCCATCACCTTCAAGAAAGAAAAGCAGGAGACAATTCTTGGTGCCACTTCGCACTTTCCATCAACTTTACCAACTGAAACAAAAATAGCAGTGATATACGCCTTTAAACATTGTAAATCGTTTCAAACCATCAACAAGTTCTATCTTTTAATAAATAACAGTAAACAAAATTTAAAAGAACAATTTAAACTTAAAAATAAATATTTTGGTCAAATTATTGTGAAAATATGAAACAAATAATATGTTTCAAATATTCATAGAAATACAACTGTATTCACAAATAAAATTAAGTTTTTTTTTTTTTTTTTACTAAAGCGTGCTAAAGTGTGCCATGGGATTTGGAACCCATGATTCTAGGTTACCTCTTTGAAGTTTACTGTCAAAAAATCTACATAAAAGTAATTGAGTGCACAATGAATCAATTATATTAAAACTCCAATGACTTGATTCATTTCATTGAGTGTGTCGGTAGTAACGTAATTTGGAAATTTAAATTTTTACAACCAAGTCGAACAAAAAGTCTTAGAAGGAAATAGTCAAGGAATTGCTCCTGAATTAAAAATGAGTAGATCTTTAGCGTATTCTCGCATACAACCGTTTTGATTTTAACAAAAAATTAGTCTTATATATGTTATATTCTTCTGGATATTTTAGTCACTTTTTTTATTCTTTACCAAAGGTAAGGCTTTCTATGGAGGAGAAATTTTGACATCTAGGAAGATGGAAAAGAAATACTTGGAGACCTTTGAAATGTTGCCCTGAAGAAGATTTAAAAAGATCAGGTGGACAGACAGGGTGACAAATGAAGAAGTCCTAAAAAAAGAGTGAATGAGAAGAGAACCATTTTGGATGTGAATATTTGTGGCAAAGTAAACTGGATCGTACACATCTATAGGGGGAACTGTCTTCTGCGTGACGTCATTGAAGGAAAGGTTAAGGGGAAAGAGGAGCTTAGGAAGGAAAAGGATTCGAGCACTAGATGACTTGAAGGAAAGAAGAAAATTCAGGAGAGCTGAATAGGAGGCAAGGGCTGGGCACATTGGCAGTCTTAAATTCACTGACAAAAGGAACGGACCTGTCGTAAGACAGAACACATAATAACAATAATAACAATAGTTAATTAATGCGATACAGGCATACTACACGCAAACTTATCAATTCAAACAGATAAATCACACGAGAAATAAAAGTTTAGCACGGGAAAACAAACTAAACAATTAAATAATAATATCTACCGAGAACGTGGCTGTGTAGTTTAGCAGGCGCTGTAGCGGTGTTGTCAAACTTCGGTGTTCCGGCCTGTTACTAAAGACCGGGGTGACCTGGTGGTCTAGGGGTAAGGTGTCAGACTTCTATGCTGGCGGCCGGGGTTCAATCCTCGGTCCCGGCAAAGATTTATCTGATTACCTAACCCTTCCTTCACCTCTGACAAAACATCTTGTGAATGTGAGGAATGAGTAAGACGCGGTGCTAATAATAATAATAATAATAATAATAATAATAATAATAATAATAATAATAATAATACTAAAGACCGCGATGTCTTAAGGCATCACTTTTGTGTAAGACTGGCCTACAAACGATGGGGAGATAGGGGTTCGACTCCTTCTCGGGTCTACTGAGGGTAATGTTTAGTAAATGGGTTCTCCCTGTTCTTCCACGTGAATGCGGACAGATCACCCTTAAAATGTTTCATCCCTGATCTCTACCCCTTTAGATATAAATATATACTTTTTTAGCGTAAGAAATATTTGACCAAGAGAGATAATAATTTATATTATCAAGTTCTGTCCCCTGTGTGTGTAGAATTTTAACCGCTCTGAAGCCATATAATGTTGCAAATATGGAGGTTGTATACATGTCGTACGCCCTAGCTTAAGCCTAATTAATTAAACCCTGGTGACCGTTGGTGAAAATTCCCCTTTTGGTAAAATAAAATACCCATAGAACCAGCTGAGAATCGAGCCCGGGACCTCTAGGTGCACTTGCCACTATACCACGGGGCCGGTTTCCTTTAGAGTTATTATCATACATGCTCATCACCTGATAGTAAGATGTTATTACAAAAAAATTATATACATATATATTTACAAAAAGTGAACTCACTAATCTGGTCACAATCTTTGATAAAGTAATCTGAGGCCTGTCCGACCAGATGAGGGGCATACTTTTGGACGAGTTTCTGACAGCCTACAACCGAAAATTGGCCATGTTCATCCACCTGCAAAAAATTCAGACCATCTCAACTTGAGCAGTCAAATATGTCTACAACTTTTCCAATACTTATTACTAAGTATATGGGAGACTAGCAGTTTAACCGCGCAAATACCTGCTTCGGTGGTCTTAAGGCGTCACTCTCGAAACAGACTGGACTGCTTATGACGGCGCAAAACGGAGTTTGAATCTCGATCGGGTGTACTGAGGTTATATTTTTTCCATAAATGTTTTTTTCTACTCTCCCTCCATGCAAATGTGGGTACATGTTCTCAAAATTCAACCTTTATTATCCCTAGCACATTAGTGTAGTTAGTGCGTATGCTTACAGCCCGAACGGGTAGTAAAATGAAGTGATAAAATAAACGCTGGTGGGATGGAATGAGAAAAGTGGAGCTTATAGTAATTATACTCGCATCTGCGTGTAAAGAGTATTTATAAGTCAATAAGGGAAAATAACCCTTAGTACTCTCAGATGATAGGTACTTGAAACCCCGACGTACTCCTTAGACTAAAAAACTAGGCTATATGAGCCTTACATTTTGTCCGCGTGCCCACCTATTTTGATTTCCCCATGCACACTTTTGATCAAAATAAATCTTGATAACCTGCTACGGTGGCCACGTGGTCTAACGCGCTACTCTCCTAGTAGACTAGACTGCCGATGACGGGGGATTGAGGTTATAATCTCTCTCGGGTGTACTAGGGATGGTTTTTTACCAAATTGTTTTCCACTCTAACTCCATGCAGATGTGGGTACACTTCTTATTAATATAATATTCTGCATCCTTAAAACAATTGGTGTAATTAGTACGTAAGTTTATAACTCGAACGGATAGTTAAACTCGATGCTAAAAACAAATAAAAAAGAATCGTCTACATAAAAAAGTATGTCTGGATGGTTTTAACTATTTGCTTATTTCTACCAAGTTTGTTGCGATTGTAAGGAATATAAATTTAAAATATATCTCCTAGAATTCTTGCTTCCATTTATAATGTATTCTAGGTCCTCTCAAAACATAACACTTTTCATTCAAATGTTTCTTCAAGGTAATTATTTAAATTATTGTTATTAGGTTACTAACAGTAAGTTATATTAAAACCCGAAACTGGCAGAACTGTTTAAACATAGTAAGTAATTCAATAATGGATCGTTTTTCAATACTGTAAATAGGCTTAAGGCTATAAATTTGAGTCTAGTTCGTGAACAAATAAAATTGTAAGAATTTTTTTTTAATGTTTTTCTTATAAAATATAATATGTTTATTTTAAAATTAAAACTCCAAACAGAAAGATTTTCTAGATGGTCTTAATCATTAATATTAATAGAAATAAAAAAACTTTATAATTGCACAAGGAAATTTATTTTAGAATGAAAATTTATGATAAACTATTACCAATCTCGATAATATTAAATAATTATTCTTTCTTGGTTTTCTATTGATAAATATTACTAGCCATAGGTTTAACTGAAGATTGATCGGTGTTTTAAATCTAGATAATATAGAATCCAAGGGTAAAATAGTACATGGCACAGTATAATATAAACGAGCAAGATGTGCATACTTTTACATATAATTATAATTTTAGCCAACCTTTAACACAATTTAATTTTTTTTTAATCTAGTCCTTTTGACCTTATAATGTTGCACTTAAGGTAATTTCAATTTGTCCATTATTTCTCATACGTGTTAAACGGAATTTAGAGTTGGTTTTTTTAACCTCTTATTATTTTTGTTGGGAAAAAACTTATATTCGCTTAATCTAAAAACATTTATTTTAATATGAACAATAGATATAACTTTTATGAGGATATTTAGTGCTTTAAAAATACTTAAGTTTATTTTTTTGAAATATATTTCGTTTTTATTCATTAAAATCAATCCATTATTAATACTTAACCAAACACGGAAGTATATTTGATATAGTAATATAAATATTTTAAAAGAAACCTAGTAATTGATATATATATATATATATATATATATATATAATAGTAAAAGTTTGTTTATCAATAGAATTCAATTTATTTCCCTACACAAATTAAAATGACAAAATTAATTCAAAACCCACTTTAAGGGGTTGACGTCTTAATATGAGTAAAAGTAAAAAAAGTACGCCTTAGGTGAACATCTTAAGGTAATAAATATCCTTAATTTCCCATGCAAAGTTTTTAGTCTTGAAGATCAGCATTTACACACACACACAAATGATACACTACATTTTATTTATATGAATAAGAATTTCCTTTACTACTCTGGAGTTTGATTTGACTTTTAAGGGAAAAATGCGCGTATTTAGCGAAATATATATCTATGTAGAAACTAAATGCAAGATTAAATCAAATAAATTTAATATAGAACGTTATACATAATGTATATTACGTTCCAATTTGTGTTTGTCAAAAACACTATTTACCTAGAAATGTAATAAACGAAACAACAAACCTAACTAAACTATTATTTATCTTTGTATTTAAGATTGAACTGTAGTTTGTAATTATTCTTTGGATTTGCAGTTAAGTTGGAGATTAAATAAAATAGAAGGGAGAAAATAATAGTTGATCACGTGGTTTGAAACAGATTCTTTTTTGAAATCATAAATTTTATGGGGTTATAACAGTAAAAGATATAGTCTAGGTTCATCCTGAGAATACACGAGTGAGATTCCTGTTTAAATCAGTTAAGTGGTTTTCGAATTTATCGCAAACATGCAAACAGTTAAACAGTAAACCTCTTATAAGTGATGATGAGAGAGAAAAGATAAAATGAAATTTGTTAAATTATGTATCTTATTTCAAGTAATTTGTTTGTCTCTCTTAGGGATAGTTTCGGCCATCCCTATCAAATACTCACCATTCCAGCCTGTTGCATCATACATGTAGTCAGACACTGAAAATAAATATATATATTATTAATAATATATTACTGTCTCGCCAAATTTTGTGATAGTTAAATACATTCATTAAAAATTAAATTAAATCGAAATCATTATTATTTTAAATTCAAATAATTCTATTCAAGGCATCTTACTACCTGTTCAGGTAGATGATAATTATTCTAATGTGTTATTAATGAGGAATAAAGTATTTTAGAGGTGATCTACCGAACTTGCGTGGAAGGAGAGAGGGAAACAATTTAGGGAAAGCCACCCTTAATAAACCTCACCGGGTTTAGAACCCTAATCTCCCCAGCATCAGCTGTTCGTATAGTGAAGCCTTATACCAGGGGTTGGCAACCTTTTTGAGCTTAGATAGACTTAAAACTTATCACTGGTCTCACAATCACTCATCGTTATTCGATAAACTTTCGATTATTGTTTTCCTTATATCTTAATCCTTAAGTTCAATTTTATTTTTCCTCGAATAATTGTCTTCCTACCTTTAGAGAAAAATAAATAAATAAAATTTACATTTTTATAATTAATTATTTAAATTTCATTTGACTTCACTGATTATTCCTGACCAAGTTAATTTTGGTCACTACTTGGTATAGCTGGGAATCTAAAATACTTAAAAAATTATTTTAAATGACAATATTATTACTTACAAGATCAACTTTAAATTGTCACGAGATCGGCCAGTTACCGACCTCTGTCTAGGATCATATTTAGGCCACTGAAGCAGGTCTTAGAACAATTCAAAGAGCTATCATTGATGGGAGACTAGTCTTCTCTACCAAACATCTAATGTATCTGTTATACTTACGTCTACAAAACTCTCCTTCGTTGTAATGTTCCCTCATATAGAATATAAGTGGACAGTAGACAATACAAGAATTAAAGCTTGACAAATGTATTATTTATAAAATTATTTACCATTCCACCTTTTGATATAGGAATCGAGCCCTTTTTTTTCAAGTTGAGAGTGTCTTCTAAACAAAATTGAAAGAAAAAACAAAATATTAATTATTTTATTAATGGACAGAAAGTAATGTAAGGGATGTAAATTTATTAAAAGCCAACGTGCGTTTAAACTAAATCTAGGCATAGCTGTCAGCCATTGATTAGCCTACAATATAACGCACACACTTGTCATGAGAGGCGTTGAGTTTTTATATTATATTTCAATCCAGATTGCCTAAAAAATAAATGGTGCGGTGCACAGCACTGAATTTATCTCCCTTTTATCTTAAAATAAACATTTATTAAAAATTCGCATGATTGGGGAAACGAAATAATAGGTCTATACCTTGTTGTAGAAACACTACACCAAAGATTATAAATGAAATTACATACACTTTTACTATATGGCAGTGCAGCTTGGAACACTATTACAGAAAAATTGAGAAAAGAGAAACGTCTTTGTCCATCAGAGAGTATATAAATAAAATTCATTTTTAAGACCTGAATTAAAAAGTATATATAGGCATATATTTACTTATAGCTCAGAAAATATTGGTTTGTTAAAAATATATTTCAATTAAAAGATTTGTATCTTTAATAGTATTACAATTTTACAATGATAAGATATTTCGTATCTCAAATAGTTGTGGAGAAATGATGAAAATTTGAAAATTTTCCATATTGTTTATAATTATAAACAATGTCTAAATATCAAATTTAATCAAAATGGCTAGAGCGAATTTAGAGAAAATCATTTTTTTCTCTTTTTGTTCTTTTATAATACACCCTTAAATTTAATTTTGGTAATGTAATTACAAATTCCCTCAAGAGGACCTTATTAAAAACCCAAATACCAAGTCTTAGCCCAATCGGTAAATTAGTTTGGGCTCTAGCCAAAGGTACAAAGAAACCGACAGACGGCATTTTAAAAACAACTTTTTTGTTCCAGGGGGTCGTGAGACTTCAACATTCATCAAAATCTTGAGTTCAGTTTTTTTGACAATCATTATTTAACTCGAAATTTTGATAAATATCGACGTTTCATGACTCACTGAGACCAAAAATGTTGTTTTCGCAATGTTGTATGTATGACTGTCTTTCTGTCTGTATCTCGGGCTAGTGCCAAAACTATTTTACCGATACTCAAAATTTGTATCTGGGGCTCTTATAAAATTCCACGAGTTTTTTTTGTTGTAATTAGACATCTAACCCTATAATTAAGGGTAGTTTTGCAAAAAGTGAAAAGATTGATTTTATCAAAATTAGCTTTAGTGATTTTGATTAATTTTTATATATAGACACTGTTTATCATTATAAACAACTAGGAAACTCTCATCTTCTCATTAAAATTACTTTGAGGGTACTTTACCTAAGGGAAAATTTCCAATTTTCACCATTACTTTGCAACTATTTGATATACGAAATAACTTATTGTTGTAAAGTTGTAGTACTATTAAAGATACAAATCTTTTATTTGAAATATATTTTTATAGAAGCAGTAGTTTCTGAGCTATAAGCATATATATACTTTTTATTTCCTGTTTTCAAAAATAAATATGATTATTATTCTCTTTGGTAGACAAAGATATTTCTCTTTACTTAATTTGTCTGTAACAGTGTTTCTAGTTCCTAATGCCATAGAGTAAGTAACAGTGTATTATTTCATTTATGATCTTTGGTGTAATGTTTATACAACAATATATACAACTACTATTTCGTCTCATAAGCCATGTTTGTTTTTAGTAAATGTCTATTTTAAGATAAGAGCGAGAAAATATTGTGTGAGGTGCACCGTACTGTTTATTTTTGTAGCCTCACGTCTTACTGTAATTTCAACTATAGGATTAAATAAGGTTAACCTAAAGGTATAAATATCTATGTCTTGCTTGATTTATAAAACCAATCATTAAAAGACATTCATTCTACTACTGATCTTACGACAAATGTTTCGTCGGATTATAATTTAGCCTTAAAAAGTACGAAAACATCACTCACTCCTGTCACGTCTTTACGTTATTTTTATTGTTTTATAATATTGTATACAAAAAACTTTATATTCAACATTAATAATTAAAATTTTAATTGTTGTCGTGGGAACTCGATGCCGTGCAAGGTATTCGTTCAATGTTCTTGAGGGTTAAAAAATGTGTTGTTATTTATTTAGCTAATTAGTTTAAGAATTGGTTTGTGTATATTTTAATTAGGTTCGAAATGACCATTTTACCTTTAGTAATAAGTACAAAAATGAAAAAAAAATGTATTTCAAGGTATATTAAGCATTTTTACAAAAAAAAATCTATTTTCGTGTATATATTTATAAATTTCTCCCCTACACAGATTTATATTTGTTATTATATAATCTGACTCTTTACTAGAACTCTGTGTCCTCAGCCCGCAAGCCAGCCATATTGACCGAGTGTCCACCGTCTGTTGGTGACGATAGCGCCAAATTACATAGATAGAGGGTGGCATGTTAATCTCAGTTTTTTTAGACCGCAACCGCTACTTTTTAATTCAAGTAACTTCTCATTGGTTCTCACGAGGATGAGCTGACCCCGTTACAGACACACTGCTTTACATAAAATCTGGAAGCTCCGGGTATTTAACCCCGGGATACCCGAATCTGTAACCAGAAACTCTGGTCACTAGACCACAGAGGCTGTCCACTTCTTACTAGGGAAACCATAAATAAAGTAATTTAGATTAATACAAATATAAATTTTGCAGTCAGCACTGATAACATTTTACTATATTATATATATTGATAGAATTTTTATAACAAAAGTGGTGGCTTTAGATCACATGACTTTATGTAAGCACACGTTAAAGTAGACTTAGTAGCCTTTATAGCTCTCAGAAGAATACTGAATATATTTTTTTAATAACAATTTAAAATTCACCTAGATTTTTCTGTTCCTTCAGTATAAGATAGCTCCAGTCACAGTTAGTCACTACTGGCGCTTGAGCGAGCGTAGGGATATAAAATTACATTTTGTGCTTGCCAAATATACCATGCTGAGCAAATAGTACTCTTTAAAGCTATTTAAAGTGTCCCGAAACATAATTTGGATTGTAGCTATTAGGAATATGTTTACCATATTTCCTGGTTTCTGAGTTAAGGCCTGCCCAAAATGCACCATTTGTCAACGTCGCTCAGTTGTTTGTCTACACAAAAGCGACGCGACTTATGTAGCGCTATCCCGTGAGTTTATAAATTGAAAATATTTTAATGAGAGCTGAGGATCGTCACGAGACTATTATCATAGCCTACCTTTGTCTGGTTGGTTGCCTTCAAGGTCCTTGCATTTATCGTAGCTTTCTATCAGAGCATCATCCATTGGGTTCTTAGGTTCCGGGGTCGTTGACCTGATGATCTTCTTTTTGAACACCTGAATAACAAGCACCACATTATGATCCTGAATTGTTGCCCGGGTGGAAAGAGCTAAGAAGTTGTTCTTGAACAACTGCTAAGTATACTGCTATATATGTCTGTACATCGAAATTTGTATGGGTTTTTAATTATTATTTTTCTGGGTAGTGAAAACAATTAAAGAATACCAAATATTTCATTTTTAGAATTTTTGTTTGTCTGTTTGCTGCCAGTAAATTCTAGTAGGTACTTAATGAATCGAGACGGGACTGTTCCTGCATCACGCTATCTCACCCGCGAGGGAAGCAGTGTCGAAAAAAAAAGTGGGAGTAAGCGGAATATTAGTTCGGGTACAAAGCATGGCATTTAATTAAATCATTAGTACCCGCCTCGGTGGCGTAGTTGGCTAACGCGCTTGTCGTGTTGAGCTCGACTGCTGAGGACGGGGAGATCGAGGTTCGAGTCTCAGCCGGGTGAACTGGGGGTGATTTTTCCTAAATGGTTTTCCACTCTCTTTTCACGCAAATGCTGATTCACTTCCTCTAATTCAATCTTCCCAATTGCTAATCCATTAGCGTAATTAGGCTAGTACTTAAAGCGTATAACCCGAATGGGTAGTATGACGTGGTGCTAATCTTATATATAAAATTCTCGTGTCACAATGTTCGTTCCCGTACTCCTCCGAAACGGCTTGACCGATTCTCATGAAATTTTGTGAGCATATTGAGTAGGTCTGAGAATCGGCCAACATCTATTTTTCATACCCCTTAGTGATAAGGGTTGTCCACCCTTAACATTTTTCTATAATTTTTAGACATTTTTTTAATATCTTTATTTTTTTATTATGTCGCATTAAAAAATACATACAACCCTAAATTTTTACCCTTTTATCACCAACCCCTATTTTTTAATAGCCATTTTAGTAATTTAATCATTTTTCATCCCCGGTCGATAACTGATCAATCGTCATTTAATTAGTTATCCCCGCCAGTTGTCTACAGGTGTCACTTCTGACCCAGTAAACAGCACGGAGTAGGGATGAGAACGAAGCCGGTCTCCTGTTTCTCTCACACAATAAGACTTCTCTCACTCCCTACACAGTTGTCGGCCATCATTATTGTTTATGCATCAAGTGTAGTAGTAACGTTGACAATTATTATTTTGCTATCTCAGTGTAACTCTCATATTAACTATTAATCATTCCTATTTTATTAATAACTAGAAATTACTTAAAAATTACGTTTGCCGGGTCAGCTAGTTAATAATAAATAAATCATTAGGAGGAGGGTGGGAGTTGATCATATGTTTCTTCGAGAATCCTCGTGTTCATATAAGGCACGTCTCGAGTTGATTTTATTATTTTCTAGTGATCAAATTGGCCGGGTGTGGTGAGTGCATTAGCGCTGTGAATAACATTCCTGCTTACCAATTAGTACTAAGCCAACATAACACTTTTGTTTGGTGTGATAGGGTGCTCACTGTATATTGCTTCTTTCTTCTTGCTTCTAAATTGCAAAACATCCTTAACAGATATTTAAGAACTGTTGAGGTCACCAGGCGAAGAAAATTAAACTTTTATTTTTCTGTTGGAACAATATTTGGTTTATTTTGGACAGAATAAAATGTTCTCTATAATAAATTTTTAAAAAACTTACCTTAACTTGCGTTTCCTATATCTTAACCTTAAGGAAAAGGTAAGGTCAGGTGGTCATGGGGTGAGTATGGGCGATTACAGGTTAGGGATTGGATTGAAAATTAATTGTTCAGGATAGGTCTAAATGGCGATTCTACCTTTTGGTGGGCATGAACTTTAATTAGATAGTTATTTGTTAGCCAGTTTATAAAACATTTACAAAATAAAAAAACACACTATTGCCAAAAAAGAAAATCATTAAATTTGAGATATTCGCCTGGATTTGCTAAGTAAATAAAAATTTAACTCAACAGTATGAACAATATATCATCTTAAGAGACAAAAACTCCACACTTAGGCTGTGGCATAAGTGTATTTTTCATATAATTTTTTTTATAAAAGTGCAACCCTTGTGACCAAATTTTAATTCCATTTGTATATATTTTTTTATATGATTGGTACAAACCTTTTTAAAGATGTGATATAATCTCACGTATTTTATTAAAGGTGGTGTCAAAACCTTAATCATATATTTTGTACAATAATTATTTTTTGAGAGAAATATATAATAGTATGATATACTGACTTCAAACATACCAATTCCAATATGAGAAAAACTTAGCTCTCTGTAACCTTAAGAAACAGGATTAACAAGAGTGGATTTTTTTTAAAATGGAAATTATCATGGAGTTAGGATGAAAAAACAACATCGTGTGTAGCACCCAATATCATTCTCACCGATGTACACTATTGAAGATCAAATACTCCCCTTAGTGGTACAAATAATGGATCCTCGGCTATTACTTTTTATGAAAAAAAATTCGAATGGGGCAATATACCCCATAATTCCATTTATTACCCTAGAATAAGGAGTAAAGATTAGCAATGGCTCCAGTATTATATTGGAATAAAGAGGAAAATTGCACCATGACTCCAATATTATCCTGGAATAAGATTGAAATATACACTATGTATCCAGTTATTATCCTGAAATAAGTAAGTAAGAAATAATATGGCTCCACTACTATCCTGAATTAAGGATTCAAGACACGCCATGGTTTTAGCTTTGAAAATAATTGTGTGGATCCGTTTAACTTTAACTCGAACGAGTCTTGGGTCTCAGTTTTAAGGAAAGTTGTGTGAATGTGACATTCCTTTAAGTTACCCCGTGGTGGTTTCCTCGTGAGGCTAACCACTATCCAGCATCCTCAAAAGCTCAGGAACACTCCGCACACGTTTTATGAGTGGTGCCGACAAATTGATCGTTACTCAAACTTCAGATCTAACATTGCCAAACCGCGCACCCATTTACCTAGAGACGTTGCCAAGTTTACAACCAGGTATAAGAATAAATCTCCATCAAATTAAATTCCATTCAAGACATTCTACATTAAATGATGCACCAGTTTGAAACCAGAAATACTTAACCCGTTAGACATCAACAAACATGAACTCGCTCCCAGTCATCAGTGCAGTGAATATATTATAGCAAAATAAATGGTACGATGCATCGCACCTACTCTCTCTTCTTTCTCTTTTATATTAAAATAAAGACATTTACTAAAAACTAGTAAGATTGTGAAATGTAATGATATACATTGTTGTAGAAACACTCCACGAAAGATCATAAATAAAATAATATACACTGTTACAGAAACGTTGGATAGAGAGGAACATCTTAATCCACTAAAGTGCATAGCATTCCATTTAAATTTCACAATTTCAAAGGGCTCCATAAAAAATTAAATGAGTTTGTTTATAGCTTAGAGACTTTTGGTTTAAAAAATATAATATAAATAAAATATGTTTATTTTTAACAATAGCCTATCACAACTTAACGTTTATAAGCTATTTAATATATCAAATAGTTGCGGATATATGATTAAAATTGAATATTTATGCTCATGAAACGTAATCCTTAAACTCATTTTTATGAGAAACTAAAATTTGCTATTTTATTTGTAGTGATAAACAATTCCTAGGTACAAATTTCATTCAAAATTGTTAGAGCAAATTTTGAGAAAATTGAATTTTTGTTCTCCTCTTTTTGGCCGTCAGTAAACTACCCTTAGTTTCGGGGTTGGGTATCTTATTCCAAATACTCCTCGGGGAAGCCCAACGAAACCATAGACATAAAGTTTTGTCTCAGCCTGAAAAATGTTTTTGACTGTAGATCGATAAACAAACATAAAGACAAAACACACAGAGAGAAGCCATTATGTACTAAAACCACTTTTTAAGTTTCAGGGGTCCATGAAACGTCAACATTTATCAAAATAACGATTTCGATATTTTTGACGATAATGATACTTCTCTCTCCGAGGGGATGAGAGATAGAAGATAGTAGGATCAAAAATATATATAGCAAAAATAGTTTTCTAAAAATATATAAAACAGTAGTATGCCAAAAAAATCAAATAAAGTATGCCAAAATATATTAAACAAATGTATGCAAAAAATAATCCCGATTTTCCCATGAACAGCAATCCAGTCCATCATGGGTGTGACGCGTTATACTATACGAGCGCCGAAGTGACAAAAAGTTATATTACAGTACTAATATCTAAATTGGTCATTAATGAACATTGTGTATGATCAGTACTCAAAAGTCTTACCGATGCGCTTCAGTCTGCACGAGTACTAAACGTTCTGCTTGCCTATCCTGGGTTTCCGATTGATCGAGAGATCGGAGGTTCGAATACTGGACGGGTGTACTGAGGGATCTTTTATCATAGATTATTTACCACTCTCCCTTCCATGCAAATTCGGGTACGCTTCCTTTCAAATCTGCCTTTTTTTGTTCCTATCTAATCATACTTACCCCGTAAGAAAGGTCTACAAGACATATCAATACACCAAGAGTAATAATAGTTTGTTTCATATCTGTTCGATGAAACTCCAAATGAAAATGTGTCCCTCTTCCAGTGAAAACTATAATTTGCAACAATAGGTTAACACTTCTCTTTTTCGCCTCTTGAATCTAGCTAACAAGTTAGAACTATTAACGTACTGGTAGTAGCATACGGAACTATAAACTTAATGGGAGTAATGGCGGATTATACCATTCACAAATGAAATAATTACAAATATATTCCTAATGCAAGGTCGAACTTTTTTTTAAACATAATTATATACTTATAAAACGAGTCACAATACACAGGAAAGTGTGTGTTTTTTTTGTCACAAACAGTATTTTATATAATATGTTACAAAGAATGGCGTTAAGTATAAAATTAAATGATTTTGCGTATAATGGGAGTATCATGACAGACTACTTCATTATTTGCATCGGTGGTTAGCACATTTGGTTTGTTTTCGATGGATAGAATGGTGTAGTATGGTTATCGATATAAAATGTACGCCCGTTACAAAGAGCATTACAAGATACGTGTGTTATATATAGGCTCCATGTATAATAATATATAAGCAATATAATAATCAATATAATATATAATTAGTCTACAGCACTACGTGACAACACACGTACTTTACATTATGCGTTCGTGTGTCCTCAGCCTAATTAGTTTGTTTACCACAATATAAATGAGATAACCTCGAAGAATGTAAGACTACATTTTAATTTTTTTTATTTCTAAGCACGAAGAAAATATATATTTATAGAAAAAATAGGTTTTGATTCCATAATTATGATTCAAATTAATGTATTATATATATAAACTGTTCAAGGAAAGAATCATGTGTGTATTTTTTTTTAGCGCCGCGTCTTACTACCCGTTCTCGGTTATACGTTTACGGGTGTGTACCAATTACGCTAATGGCTTTAGGTATTATAAAGGTTTATATTTAGAGGAAGTATACCACCACTTGCGTGGAGGGAGAGGGGAAATACGTATTGGAAAAAAAAACCTCAATATACCCGACCAGTAATTGAACCTCAATCTCCCCGTCATCGGCAGTCTAGTATATCACGAGAGTATTTCGTTAGTCCATGCGGCCACCGAAGTGGGTCATGTGTGTATTGAGTTTAGCTATATTTTCCGATAAAACCTTGCACATCCTTAGTATATAAATATTTATATTTCAAATTTTTGTTTTTATGGTATCATGTCCACACTGCATGGGTTTTGCCATTGATGGATAAATATTTACAAGAAATACGCTGTATTTTTTTACAGAAAAAACATCTTACATAGGTATATAACTTTTTAAATAAAAATCTTAACCTCTGTTTACGATGGAACAATTGACTGCTCGAAAATAATGTTTCTATTCACCACATCTTCTATTTGGGCTATACGCATGAATCAATTATGTTAATAAATGAGTAAGGTAAACTTTTAGATAAAATTGACCCGCATTTGCATAGAGGAAGGTTGAAAAACCATTTAGGGGGAAATAAGTACACCCGACTAGGATTCTAATCCCAATCTCCCCACCACAAACAATCCAATCTAGCATGATAATGATTATTTAGACAGGTATCTCCAAACTATGACCCGCGGGACACATCCGGCCGCCACAAGATTATATCCAGCCTGTTCCAAGATCTTATCAAAAAACTAATTAATTGTTTATCTTAGTTATTTATTAACCACGCAGTTTATTTGACATGTCCAGTTCCTGTCCACACGTGTGCTTCCCCCATGACACCAAGCCAGAATGCTGTCAGAATTGCAAATCCTCATTTTCAGTCGCAGGCGTCATTCCTTATACCGACAACAGAACGGCTTGACTGTAACGATCTCTAGATAGTTCCAAGCCCCCCGGCAGAGGGTTATCAAGGGAAATTTCAGAAAGATGTTACCTAATTTTAAAAATAATAATTATATTGACTAATTATTATAAATATAATTTATTACATACAAATTGATTCATCTCTCACAAATAAGAATCAACGTCAATCCCTTTTATCAAACACTGGCTGGCCTTGAAAAGTGGATTTTTTTTATAGACATGACTGGCCATATGACTTGAATCTAAATTTGCATATTGAAACAAATTTGATTTATGATCTATTTGCGCATGTCAAGGCATTCAGGGCAAAAATAATGCTACTTGAAGAACAAGTGAACGATACTTTGGACCGCATAAATGTGTAAAATATATTATGTGGCCCGCACGGCAAAAAGTTTTGAAACCCCTGATTTAGACCATACAGCCACCGACGTAGATTTTCAAAAATACAACAAAAGTATAATAATATAAAAGATGTTTGTCTGTAACAAGCTATATTAAAAATCTGTCCAATCATTCAAAAGTTCGATTGTTTTCGGGTTGTACATGACGAATACTCCTAAAACAAATGAGACGTAATATTTGTATTTCCTTTGTAGAATGGGATCGGAAAGAAAGGTCTAAAAGGCGATGCTTGGATATTAAGATTAGGGTTTTAAATAATGTAATCTGAATTATCATAATATTCATTAATTAATTAAGGAATACAAAAACAAACCTTAGTATAATTAATTAATACATCAAAATACAGGAACGTCCAAATAAAAAGAGTAAAAAGAAACTGTAAGTAAAACAAAGATCATACAAACACATTTAGCAGCCTGAAGAGGAATGAAAGTAATTAAAATGTGTTTTGAGAGACATAAAAGTCTGTAAAAGGAAATGAGAAATTGTGGTCCTATTCTAGCGAGGAATACAAATTGTGTGTGTAAAATGAAGTTACTTTATTTGCTCCCATCGTCCTGTAATATTTACTAGATATTTAAACAAAATTAAATATCAAAAGGTATTTTAACACAAAGTATTAAGTCATGGCTATGAAATATGAAAAAACAAATATTTTAACTAAATATATTATTTTAGCAAAATTTAACGTGACGTATCGCCCAATCTATTCGCACTTTATTTTATATTTCCCATAGTACTTAATTATTTCATATTTACCATAGTACTTAATTATTTTATTTTTATCATTGTGCTTAATTATTTTATTTTTACCATTGTGCTTAATTATTTTATGTTCCCTATCGTAAATAATTATTTTATATTCACCATAATACTTAATTATTTTATATTCACCATGTAGTACTTAATAATTTCATATTCACCATAGTACTTAATAATGTCATATTCAGCATAGTACTTAATTATTTAAACATTCACCATAGTACCTAATTATATTATATTTATTATGGTACTTTATTATTTTGGTTGCACTAACTTTAATAATTATATTTTCAGTTTTTGAAAATGAATTTATAAACAAAATTATACTATAACACATTTTCTAATTAAAATATATAAAATTTATTTATTATTTAGCACCACGTCTTACTACCCGTTCGGGTTATACGCTTAAGTGCTAATTACGCTAATGGATTAGGAATTGGGTAGGTTTAATTAAAGGAAGTGAACCCGTATTTGCGTGGAGGGAGAGTGGAAAACCATTTAGGAAAAAGAAAAACCTATTTCACCCGACTGAGATTCGAACCGCCATCTCCCCGTCCTCAGCAGTCGGGCTCAACACGACTAGCGCGTTAGCCAACTGCGCCACCGAGGCGGGTGATATAATATCGATTTGGAATGCGAAAACATCGCATAACGAACTGACAGTAACAAACGAAGCTATCATTCATAGCAAAATTGTATGAATTTATCATAAGGAATGTTGTGTTGGTCTTAAATAATATATCTCATGCCACTCCATGCCATCTCATGCCGATAAATAGAATTTTAAAATGTACATAAAATACTATAGAACTCACGCATAGTTAGTGATTTAAATTATTCAAAGATACAAGTACCAACTAATGGTATTAAATACCATATTAATAAATTTTAAATGTATGTTGATAAGTGGTCACGCAGACTAAGAAATCAGTTTTGTCTAGTTCAATGGGTAAATTGAGTTTGGGGTTTTAATCTCAGCTCGTAATAATTCAGCGAGTGATAGCGAATGATGTCGTTACTTTATAAAATTTTACCTCAACATATTTCCTTAGACTAGATAGTTTGTCAGTTATTGAATTCATGTATTCAAAAACTCCTCTTGAACTTTTTTAGACAATTAAATAATTATAATAATGTTCATGTTTATTTGGTAAGAAGTAATAATAATCCATATTAAGACTATATCTTCTTGTTTATTTTTTTATTCCCTTCTTCATATCTAATATACGTTTTAGTTTTTCTTTTATGACGACGACATGATTATTTCGGTGATTTTTTACCATCTTCAAGTCTTATTTGTACTAAAGATAATTGATTTTGATTCAAACTTTTGGAAAGTTTGTGAAATCTTACGGTTTTATATGGAATAATTTTTAGTATAAAACCTTAAAATTTCACAAACTTTCCAAAAGTATGAATTAAAATCAATCATCTTTAAAACAAATAAGGGAATAAAAAAAATAAAAAATAACATATAACCTTACTGAAATTAATTATTTATTAACCTGTTCGGTGTCCGTATAGTATAAGGCATCACACTCGTGTTAAACTAGACTGCCGATGACAAGGAGATTGGGGTTCGAATCGCGGTCGGGTGTACTGATAGTACTTTTTCCTGAATGGTTTTCCACTCTTCCTTGATTCAAATGTGGGTGCACTTCCTCAAATGTATATCTTCCTCATCCAAACATATTAGCATAGTTAATACAAAGCGCACAATACAAATAAGATGCATTACAGAAAAAAAGCAGTAAATTGGTTACTATAAATTAAGACAGGTAGTAGAACATGATGCAGAAAAACCTTATTACACTAATTAACTTTTATCTTATCCACTTGTACACAGTTTAAGATGATGAAAACCAAAACTAAGACTGATAGTTTTAACCATTTCTATAATTTTCTTTTGAGATTTATATTGACATAATTAGTGCTTCTTTTATCCTTTCATAAAAACTCGCTTGTAACGTCATTTGACTTATAAATGTAAGTATATTTAGTAAACTAGTGAGTAATAGCTGATTTTTTATATATTTTAACCATTCATAAGATAAATAGTGGATGAATAGACACATTTAATTTAATTACAATGGAAATTTTTCGTGTTTGGTATTATATTTCAATATAATTTATTAATGAAAAAGTACGACAAAATTATGTAATAGGGTTTTTGGATGTATACCAAAGTAATTTAACGAAGTTTCTTGTTCGGTAAATCTGATGCTATTTTGCGACGTGTCTTAACTTGCCGAATTTATTTTCTCACGCATACGCTTATGTACTTAATAGAAAGAGAGGGAATAAAATTAGCAGTTCATCCTGTGAGGCATCTTGCTTACCTGCTGATAATATTTCCTCTTTTCAACTAGCCAGTTTAAACATTCACTCTAACCTGCATTCAATTTTTTTTATCGTTTCCTATTTTAAATTGACATAGGCTTCCGCGGATCTTTTTTAATTTACATCTTGTCAGGGAGATTCCTATAGGTAATTTTCATGCATTGATCAATAAGTCATACAGTAGCCCCATGGCTTCTTTGGTGCTGACTGACAGCTCACAGCTGACTTTTGACAGTCAACATTTAGGTATATACCTACATTTTGACTTTCAAAAGTGGCAGCTGCTAAACACATGTTTTTTGCAGATCATCTGGTTCGGCGTAGGGATACGTAATTTGGTCTGGTAACTTTTTAAAGCTGTCAGACGTAAGCTGTCAGTCAGCACCAAAGAAGCCATGGGGCTACTGTACATGATTTAAAAAAATGCTTTTAAGAAAAATACTACTTCAAATAAAAAATAATAATTATGTGACGATGTAAGACAATCTTTAGAATCATTTTTAAAAATGTGTATTTTTTTTGTTTTAATGTTATAATTTTAGAAAACTCGCAGAATAAGACGTAGATATGTTAACAATGAAAAATCCTATCTAAGCTTACCCCTATGTCACAGGTAGAAAATATCCTTAAACTGTTATCATGCTATAAAAATATTATTTTGAAAAGCCATGAGAGATAGCTATCGTCTCAATTTTGATGTAGATCTTTCCACGATCCCCAATTTCACGAGACCAAACTTATCTTGTATGTGTTTGTGTTATTGTCGTGCTAAACTTCTCCGGGGAAAATGTTCGTATAGGAACAGCTGCCGAAATTGTCAAAACTTATTTCACCTCGACGTTTCTCGCAAACTTCCCCCGATAAGTGACATCAAAGAGTTTTACAGCCCCCGAGAAATGAATAAAAAACCTTTCAAAAAACAACATTTTTCTTTAAATCTTCATAAACAGTAAAACAATAGTTACACTATAATATTACATTTTTCAAATAAATATAGCCTTAATAGGAAGAACCCTCTTCGGTGGCCGTTTGGTCTAAGGCGTCACTCTAGCAGTAGACTAGACTGCTGATAAAGGGGAGATCAAGATTAGAATTTTGGTCGGGTGTATTGAAGATGTTTTTTCCAAAAATGTATTTCCACTTTCACCCACCTCGGTGGCGTAGTTGGCTAACGCGCTAGTCGTGTTGAGCTCGACTGCTGAGGACGGGGAGATTGAGGTTCGAATATCGGTCGGGTGAACTGGGGGTGGCTTTTCCTAAATGTTTTTCCACTCTCCCTCCACGCAAATGCGGATTCACTTCCTCTAATTCAACCTTCCCAATTCCCAATCCATTATCGTAATTAGTACTTAAAGCGTATAACCCGAACGGGTAGTAAGACGCGGTGCTAAAAAAATAAAAGGAAGTGCCTTTTATAAGTTCGATAATAATCGGTAATCTTATAATAAAATTAAATACAGTAGTTTTAATATGAAAATAAATATTTATATATGTTTTTAATATAAAGGGGGATTCATAAGTGTTTGAAGAAATATTGAGCTTAAGGAATAAAAAAAGATGTAGATACATAGGAAAAAAAGCTAAAATTAAAAAAAAACTATGTGTGTTCGTGAGAGTTTTGACAAGTTTGTATGTCTATCGGGCACAAAAAGGTTGCCGACTCCTGTTCTAAGTCGTCCCTCTTGCAATATACTGGACTGCCGATGATAGTCGAGTCTACTGAAGGTAGTTTTACATAAATGGTTTTCCAATCTCCCTCTACGTATGTTCGGTTACACTCAATATAAATCCAACCTTCATCCTATGCGTAAACTCTATACCTTTAATAGGTAGTAGGACGGGGTGCTAAAAAGTAAATTATAACGATCAGAATCACCATATGAAAATTGAATTTGCATCTACAGGTCAGAAAAAAACAACCGAAACACCCACTCCATTAGTTGCGTGGTCTAAGGCGTCACTTTCGCAACAGACTAGACTGCCGATGACAGGAAAATTGGGGTTCGAATACCAACAGTGTGTAATAAGGGTGGGTTTTCCTAAATGGTCTCCCACTATCCCTTTATGCAAATGTGGGTACACCTCCTCTAGATTAAACTTTCTCATCATTAACTCACCAACGTAATCAGTACAAATGCGTGTAATCTGATCAGGTGGTAAGATACTTTGATTAAAAAATAATAACCAATTGGGACTATATAAGGTTTTCACAATCACTATTTAATATGTTCTTACTCTGAGCTAAATGTTTAATATAGTCTGAAATCCTCAGCGTTAACCGAGGGGTCTATCGCTTTAGACTTCCATTTAACTTACTCGCCGTATTCGGTAAGTTTTCCGTTCAAATCCCAACCGAGTTAACTAGGATTTATTTACCACAAATGTAATTATCTCTAAGCTGTCTTGGGTACACCCAACAGAGACCTGAAACCCGATCTAGTTTAACATTAGAGTAACGCATTAGACCGTACGACCATCGATGCGGGTGATGTGATAATGAATACGTCCGTAAACTTGTGTTAGTCGCCTGAGTTAATTAAATTATCTTCTTCTTAAGTCAACAAAACAAAGGTTGGTTTGATGTATATTTATACCTATCTGGAGCTGGGTACAAACTCAACCCCTCGGTTTGCTAGTTATATCTGTACCATCAGGTATAGATCCAATGTTCTCAATAAAAATCCGTCAATAGCGGCCGGGTTTGAACCCACGAACATCGGGTCCTGAGGAGTTCACTTTACCCCAAGACTAAACAAGGTTGAGTGAACTAAATTACAAATAGCATGATTAAAATCTTAATTTTTTACAAGAAGTCACTTCTACTAGTTTTAATAGATTATAAGTTAAATCACACCGATGTTCATGGAGAATAAAATGTCAAGCTCGTCTAGTCGGTCTTGCTGGTGATGAGGAGGCTGGAGTTTGAATCCCAGCCTTGGGTATTGAGGTGACTTTTTCCTAACCGGTTTTCCACTCCCCCTCCATGCTATATGTGTAGTAATAAAAATAATAGCCTCCATTTCGTGAGGCCACAAGCAAGCTATACCGACCAAACGGCCGCCGCATTTTGGTTAAGATAGTGCCAGAATTTGCTGATGGAAATCGCTATATGGTCAGAACAGATAACTCTCCGGCCGTTAATCTCAGTTTTCTAGACCATAGACGCTATTAATTCGTTAAAGTGGCTTCTCATTTGTCCTCACGAGGCTGAGTTGAACCCGTTCCAGACTCAATGCTCTACAGAAAAATCTGTAAGTCCCGTGGATAGAACCCAGGATCTCTGGATCTGTAGCCAGGAACTCTGACCACTAAGCCACAGAGGCACTCTCTATGTGTAGTAAGACTTAGATATATTATACGTACTTTTAAAAGTTTAAAAAGTGATGCTTGGATATTAAGATTATGGTTTTAAATAATGTAATCTGAATTATCATAATATTCATTAATTAATTAAGGAATACAAAAAACAAACCTTAGTATAATTAATTAATTAATACATCAAAATACAGGAACGTCCAAATAAAAAGAGTAAAAAGAAAATGTAAGTAAAACAAAACTCATACAAACACATTTAACTGCCTGAAGAAGAAGGAAAGTAATTAAAATGTGTTTTAAGATACATAAAAGTCCGAATATATTTAATACTTTTATTTCAATAACACTATAATCCCTATTATATTCCTATATTTAATTCTCTCCCAATGTAGCAATATATTTTGGAAATGGGGTAAATTATAAAGTATTATTAAAACGCTTTTTTTTAATTACATGAAATTTTCCAATTTGTTGTATAAAATAAAAGTAGTCACAGTTATGAAGAATTTCCCAGTGTAAAAATAATACTGTTGCGACAGCGTAAGAGTATTCAGTAGACACACAATATAAAAGAGCACTTTCCTCTCTTCATATCTAAGCCTGACTGATTTAATTTCAAATTCAAATTTACAGTATTCACTTGTCTTATTTGTAGTACTTATAATGAATAAAAGTAGATACGGACATGTCGAGACTGGTAAGCAGGAACGTCATAAAATATGTTTTTCAATTATGAATATTTTTATAAATTTGATATTTTTAAAGTTATTCTATACCAAACATGTAATATTTTTACTTTCTCGCTATCTTACAGGTAGAGAAAGTATTGTGATCGTCAAACAAAATTGAACTCAAGATTTTGATGAATCTTAACGTTTCAAGACCCTCCAAATCCAAAAAAAAGTGTTTTTTGAATTTCCGTCTGTCTAATACCACTTCATAAAAATCCCATTTTCGTCATCGTTAAATGTGCCTCTTTATGAGAGTTGATGACTCAGCTTATCCAAAAATTATAATCACGCTTCGCCACTGCATAGCCCTAGCGGGTAGTAAGACGCAGTAAAAAGTCTCAGCTAGAGTAAAATAAAAAGGCAAGAAAAAAGCGTTAGACTAGGTGCTCCCTAATATAGAAAAAATTAACCAACATATAGCGGGGTCCGGGTTTGATTCTTGGAAAGAATATAAGATGTATCACTATTATATCCTTAAAGTAGTATACTAATGATCATCGGTATGGCTGTTGTTATCATTCTAGAGTTACAAAAATATGCTATAACTCCAAATATCAAACATCCCTGCTCTCTAAAGAAAATAAACTCAATATTTCCTCAATTCTTTTCAATAACTATTTCCAAGCAATATTTCCTTCAAAGTAGGACACATATGGCGCGTAAGAATCTTCTTTCTCCTCCGCTTTCCTTTGAAAACACGCGGGAAACATTCATCATTTTGTGTCGAATGTTATTGAATTCCCTTCAGTATGGATTTTTCAATATTTATTTTCTTCTTTATTTGTTTTCTTGCGGTTTTCTTAGAGCTCAGATTTTATAACTTTCGTTGGTTTTTTTTCGACTTAATGAGCTACAATTATGTTTGGAAGATCCTTGTTTTGCCAAATTAAAAAAAAATGCAATTTTCAGGTTTTAAAAACTCTAATAAAAACAAAAATGTTATTTTTATTAGAAAAATAGTTAAAATATATTTTCATTTTTTAAACATAAGCTTTATTTAGTATTCATAGCATAAACCTATTAACAACTATACTCAATGTATCTATATTTCTGTATGTCTTTGACTCTTGAAAATCCATAATCTAACAAGTAGAAGATAATAATGTATATTTAAAATTTTAATTTAGTATACAATTAGTATAGAGTTTAACTCAATCAATATCACCTGCTTAGGTGGCCGCATGTACTACTAGGACTTCACTCTTGCAGTAGACTGGACTGCCGATTATGGGGAGTACGGGTTCGAATACAGGTCATGTGTACTGATGGTGTTTTTTATAATCAATTTTTCAATCTTTATACACTCAAATTCGAGTACACTTCCTCTAAATATAACTCTTCTCATCCGGTATACATTAGCATAATTAGTACACATGCGTACAACCCTAATAGGTAGTAAGACGCGGCGCTAAATAAAATAACAAATTTCAACTATTCTATTCGTTGAGTGATATAATATAAATGTAGTTCAATTTCAAGTGATTAATTGTCACTATCATTGTTTCTATGATTTGGACTATATATCAATTAATAAACTCACACTACTGTACTAAGGTGTCACTCTGTATAGTCATGGTTTTTAGACGAGAAGGATGAGGTTAAAAGTAGGTGTTTACAGGTGTATATATAGGTAGGTATTTTATACGGTCGTTTTCCGCTCTCCCTCCATGCAAATTCTTGTACATTTCCTCATATTATATATCGTCCACATCCTTGTCCCATTATTATAAATATTCAGATAGCATGGATGTGTAGTAGGACATGATGCAATTAACAATAATAGCAATAATATATATTTACTTATTTATAGCCAAATTCAAAAAGCTGCCACTAGACCTGGTATAACACCAGTCAGAGATTTGAGCCCTAGTCTTCAAGTTACGAGCCCACCGCTCTATTGACTGAGATATCTGGAATCTTACAAATATTCATGTGGTATTTAACTATATTAAAAGCCTATAGACCTGAACAGGTAGTAAAACGCGTAGCTAAAAAAACTGAATAAAACCACCAAGCGTAATGATATACCAATACTTGCTTTAAGGTGTGGCAGAAGGGCGCACGAGTAATTTTACAGTTTTTATAGCATAACATTTTTCTTGTCCAAAATAAGTCAAATATTTTTCCAGTAGCAATGTAGAGTTTAGTTTTCTGCACATGCTAATATCAACAGATCTTAAATATCAGTAAAGGGTGTCTTTGAATGTTGTCATAACTTTTTCTCTTTATTTAAAATGTTTTGACAACATTCCAGGACACCCTTGATATATATTCAAGATTTGTTAATATTAGCATGTGCAGAAAACTAAACTCTATGTTGCTACTGCAGAAATATTTAATTAATTTTTGCCAACAAATTTATATTCTATAAAAAGTGAAAAATATTTGCACTCCCTTCTGCCGCACCTGGGTTATATTTTTTAACACCGCAGATTACTATCTCTTCAGGTTATATGCATAAGTACTAATTACGCCACTGAGCTATGGTTGAGGAAGGTATAATTTAAATAAATTGTGCCCAGATTTGTGTGGAAGAAGAGTGAAAAACCATTTATGAATAGCGACCCTCAAAACACCCTATCGTAGCTCGAATCTCCCTGTTATCTCTAGTCTAGTATATTGCGAGATTGATCCTTTAGACCGCGCGGCCACCGAAGCAGGTCATATCGTTTTTAAATTAGCTATATGATAATGTAGTAGGCTCCTATGATTTCAAAACGTGTATGATTACGATAGTGATTGCATATTGATTTCCAAACTGACGCATTTTCTTTTGTCTGTATTTTTACTATCTCAAATGATCACAAACACGGTGTACTAAAGTGAACACAAGGATTTCAATCGAATCAAGCTGTGCGCATGATCATAACGTAAAACAAATCACTATCTGATATATTCAACAAATGAAAAATGTCACCCTTATGACATACAATACTTTGAGATTTACTATTCCTGATAATAGTATTGGACATCGTGTTTTGAGTAACACCATTCAAAAAGCTCCATAGGGATATTTATAATGAAAAATCAGACCTCTTATCACATTTACGCTATTTACGACCTTTGCAACATCGAATGACAAATTATAATATTTTTCAATATAGATTTTTTTTAAATTAAAATTGTTCATATATTGTGAAAGTTTTTTAAATGAAAACTTCAATTCATTTTAAATAATAAAAGTAAAAATAAGTTTTATTTCTAAAAAAAAAATCAATTTTATTGTTACTAAAGTTGGAGGTAAGAAAAAAAATTGACTAGCAAAATCTTTCTCATTTTAATATTATTTTAAAAACAAGCTTAAAACACTCGTTTATTTGAACCATAGACGTATTTTTTTTTTTGGGACATGAATGACTGACAAACCGTTAGGATTATCCGAACGTTATGCTATCATTTGTAGAAATTAGGAACGTACAACTTATAAAAGAATGTACCAGCACGTGCGTGGAGAAGTGGTACACTATTTAAAGGATAAAACTATAATCAGTACACCCGACCGGGATTCTAACCCCTCCCTCCCTGACATTGGAAAACTATCTTAGACGAGATCGAAGTTTATTCCGTGTGCGAGTAATTTTTTACTAATGATATTTTTGTAGCCATATTCAAGTATTCACAAGCTGTGAGAGGGCAGAGGACGTAAGAGGAGTTTAGTGCTTCTGGTTGTTTTTATAGGAAATCAAGATTTTGACCTAAGTAAATAAAGGCTTTCTCCAGTAGAAACATAAGGTTTAATTTTCTTCACACGGTGATATCAACAGTTGTTGAATTTCTGTCATGAGCATAGAGGCATTAGACAATAAACTTTTTAAATGGAGAGAAAAAGTAGTCGTTAAATTCCAGGACATTCTTGACAGATATTCAAGAACTATTGATATCACCATGTGAAGAAATTTCACTTTATTTTTTACTGGAGAAATATTTGATTTATTTTGAACTAAGAAAGTTTCTAAATAAAAACTGCAAAAAAAATTGACATTTTTCTTTCTTCCCCATATACGCCCACATTAAACACTTTAAAACTTTCACTTTTTGACAGCCTCGGATACAACTGAGCTTGCCGTAACCCATGGATAACGAACGAGTAGCTTAGGTAAGTAATTCATCTCGAACCAGGCATCGCATCTTAGCACGGTTTTATTAATTCTACTTAGACAAACAGCAATATTGAGACCTATGAAACCATTGTATCGTATCTTCAAAAATAAAACACCAAAATATTAAAAAGTAATTATCTTAAAAAGTAAAAAAATAATTATTTAACTGATCCCAACTCAGCTAATGTCAAGTGAATAGTTGTAGAAAATCACATTCTGATGTGGTTTCTGTTTCGAATGCTATCTTACAATCTAATATCCCAGTTGATTGTCCGTGAGATGGGCTCTTAAAACTTCTCTCCGTCAGACCATTCTTCCAAGCCAGCGGTCTTTAGGATCTTGGTCCAGGAAAAGCAACGTCGTTAATCCAGCATTGCAAGATTCATTGTGTTTGGAAAAAATATTAATTATATCAGCATAAGCGAATGGCAACCCTATCATCAAAAACTAACCATGTAAGTTCTCTCAAAGGCTTTCACTGAGTATAGACAAATAATTAATTTAAATTAGTTGATAAATGATACCTGGACACGGGAATCGAACTCGGGACCTTTAACTTAATGTCCAATGCCTTTCTACTGAGCAATCCAGGATTCGTAATGTAATTATGGTCATTCTTTAGTCATAGCTTAAAACTGATTGGACTTGCGGAAATCGTCAGTTTTAGAGAATTGTAACGCTAAGCCAAAAGTCCTGGGTTCAATTACCGTGTCCAGATGCCATTTTTAAAGTACTGTAATTTATATTAATTGAATTGGGGTTTCCTTAATACGGACTGTACCATAATTACAATAATTTGCAGCTTGTTTGTTGATATCCATAGCTAAATAAACTATAATATAATAACCTAAATATTATTTTCCATACAAAGTATCATATTATTAGTAAGTAACTGTATTTATTTATATTATATTTTTCACGGAGTTAATTAAACCTTAAATTTAACCAATGTTAATACTATGTTCAAAAACAATTTCACAAATCGTTAAACGTATAAATAATAAGTAAATAAAACAACAAAAAATTATCGATTAAATGATAAATGTTTCTGCTTTTATTACTGCAACGTCAAGTGTGTTGTTTACACAAACAATATTTATCCGTAAATCTATCACGAATTTAATACAAATACGCTTAAATGTTGAACAACTATTAGGTGTGTACATAGTGAAAAGAAAAAAATGTTATACATTTCTTAACTAAAGCACTAAATTTTTACATAAATTGAATCCAAGGTTTTAATGGAGCTCCAAAAATTCTGGCAAATATTGTAACATAAATAAATATGCGTAAATATGCTTAAAGTCGTTGAAAATGAGCTAATGTCACATTTTCACACTTTTTTTAATTAATAATTCTCAAAATATAGAAATAAACCCAGTCGGATATCTATCCACTGGATCCCAAGTACAAAGGTATATATTTTATAAAATTATTATTCAAATTTCATTAATTACTTTATAATAAAATACTACTTATCAATTATACCTTATGTACTACATAATACTTATTTCAATATTAAACTTATTTTAACTCAAGTAATATAAATAATCTTGTTATACTGCTCCAAAGATCTGTACCATATATTACTTGTATTTTAAAAATATTATTAAATATTTTAATATCAACAAATTTTTATTGACAATTGTTGTTGGTTCGATTTTAAGCCTCACCCAGCTGAACTAGTAGCTTAGCGCTACATTCACCATTCTATGTATAACCTCTTGTATGTGTCAAACTTTTAACGTGTTTTCATGAAGTTAAAAAAATTAGTTCTATTATCACCTTAAAATTAAATGTCAAATTAATATTTAATAATTTATGTTATACAGTAAACAGTTTACTCGTAGTCTATACTTACCAATCGTTCATTTATATCAATATTTGTCACTTCACATTTCAGGTTCGTTATAAACTTATAATTTTTACATCAACCTATTTTTATTCAATTAGTTTGTTTATAACCTTTCAAGTTATATTTATAAGTTGTAATTGTATGTAACTTAATTGTTCATTACTTTTTTATAACCTATTATTCTGTAGATTTCTTATCACTATCATTGAAATTGATTTTCTAACCTATTAATTTACTAACGTTACCATGAAGACCAAGTCTTGTATTATATTTAAATTACACTACCTACTATAATTAGGTTATTTTTAGAAGGTTTTCTTAAATGTGGTTGAAAATACAGGGTTGTTAAATAAAAAGAACCTCGTTTTATTCTTTCGGCTTTATTTTGGTGTGAACTACATTTTGAAATAACGCATCATAGAATTTAATATTGCGTTAGTGATGAACGTCTGCGCGGCCATTTCTTGCTTACCGAGGCAGGCCTCTTAAGATCATCACGCAATATCGAAATGGTAGA
Source organism: Timema shepardi (assembly GCA_902151425.1). Lineage (NCBI taxonomy): Eukaryota > Metazoa > Arthropoda > Insecta > Phasmatodea > Timematidae > Timema > Timema shepardi. The sequence continues at coordinate 71,596 of CABFVX010001266.1, read as the reverse complement.
CAGGGGTATGG
>CABFVX010001266.1:45661-71257 GCA_902151425.1 Timema shepardi | reverse complement strand
AGAACATTTCTCTCCTTTTTTTTAACACTTTTCTTCTTTCGCGTGGATTATTCTGCTTTCCATATATTATCGATTTGATATTATTTTCTCTTCGATATCCATACAATCCAAAGCTTTCTACTAGATATATAATGGGGAGGCTTATATAAACGAAATAAGAATCAAAGTTTATACGTGACCGTGCATCATTTATCAAGATATAACAGCTTTTTAAATTCATGCATCTCAGCCTATGGTCCAATTTTCATAGGAAGGGTCTTTTAGATTATTATTATTAGCACCACATCTTACCACCCGTTCGGGTTATACGCACTTACGCTAATGTGTAATTGTAGAGTGATTGTGAGATAAAATGGAGGACCTACAGTTTAACGTGTAATCCGAACCACGGTGGAGGCCTGGCATTCCCCACATTCACAAGATGTATTGTCAGAGGTGAAGGAAGGGTTTGGTAATCAGATAAATCTGTGCCGGGACTGAGGATTGAACCCCGGATCCCAGCACAGAAGTCCGACACCTTTTCCCTATACCACCAGGTCACCTCTTGGTCGTTTAGAGATAACAAACATATTTTAGTGGCCTAAACTGATAACATTATACTATTTTACTTGTGTCAATGACCGAGCGGAGGGAGTTCTTATTTTAACTTGACCATTTAGAATTTCATCTGTTTATTCGGATTTTTGTTCCACACTATCTGTCAAACGCGTGGACAGATTTTAACTTAGTTTGGTAGGGACATTCTTCAAAACCAGGCTGAACAACCTAAGCAAGGATATTCAATATGTTTATCCTTTACAAGAAAGCTGTCGTTCAAATATCTTTCTACATGTTTATTCTGCGATAGCTACCAAATACACGAATCAATTTTAACGAAAATAAGTTATTTTAACCACAGCCAAACGATGTGTGTACATAGTTTTTACATATATAGTCCATTCACCGTAGAAATTGTTTTCTGAAAGGCCTTTTACCCCACCAGAAATCTACTATATAGTAGGATATAGGTAGGAAAAAAGACCTTTAAGAGAGTAATTCCTACCGTGAATGGAGTTTAGTTATCCGTTTCAATACGGTGGCTGCTCAAAAGGTGTTTTGTTTAGTAGTTCATCAAAAGTGATTTGAGTTTAAAACTTTAAACAACCAATCGAGTGCATACGGTTTGTTTTTAAATTTAAACATCTATTACGATGCCCTAAACCGTGTGAACCATGATTATTCTTTTTAACTTAATGCATTTTCTTAATATAGTATTTATTTGTTTTATGTCTAGCTCGATCACAAAGGAAAACCATAAACTCCCAATCCAAGAATAAATTTAATGAGATATTTCAATTTGAAATCCAAAGATAAATGTTACTGTATGACTAGTAAAGATAATAGCATGGTGGGAGTGAGATATAGCCTACTGTTCACAAAACTGTTAGTAAGACTGTAGTATTGATAATAACATTAAGGGAGTGAGGTATACTTATTATATAACTACTATTAATACTTTAGTAACGATTAAAACATGTCTGTAGTCAGGTCTACCGTTCAAATGATTACTAGTGAGACTTTAATAACGGTAAGAACATGGGAGAGGTCTACCGTTCACAGAACTACTAGTCAGCCTGTAGAAACGATAAGAACATGTAGGGTGAGAGGTCTACTGCTCACAGAACTACTAGTCAGCCTGTAGAAACGATAAGAACATGTAGGGTGAGAGGTCTACTGCTCACAGAACTACTAGTCAGCCTGTAGAAACGATAAGAACATGTAGGGTGAGAGGTCTACTGCTCACAGAACTACTAGTCTGCCTGTAGAAACGATAAGAACATAGAGGTAGTGAGGCCTGCTGTTCATAGAACTACTAGTCAGCCTGTAGAAACGATAAGAACATGTAGGGTGAGAGGTCTAATATTTACAGAACTACTAGTTGTTTTGGTATCTATAATACATTTCAAAGGTAACAGCTGGCTGCACATCACATTACTCAACGTATGGGCACATGGAAGCAGATCTACCAAGGCGCCTCCTATGGCTATTGGTAAAACTACTTCTGCTCAGATTAATAAATGGACTAGCCTGTTTTTTTTTAATAATGTATATTTATACATGTTTTCACCCCATAAACGACGTTGCATTCTTAAAAATTTCGAAGCGGGTTTTATCTTAACTTAACTCATCCAAGCGCTCTATCACCCTTAGACGCCAACTTAGGAAACAGAAAGAGAGGGAAGAAAATGAGAAGTTTACCATGCGAGGCATCTTGTCAATGTGCTGAGCACTTCCCCTCTCCCACTGATGAGTTTTCACTATATTATTTGTTCCTTGAAATCATTGCCTTGAGTTTTAAAATTACCTTTTTGTTTGTTCCCTATTCTAGATAGAAATATGCTTCTACGGGATTTTTCAATCTATATTATGACAGAAAGACTCCTACAGGCCCTTTTTGTGACCAAAGACTCCTACAGGCCCTTTTCGTGATCCAAAGACTCCTACAGGACACTTTCGTGGCCAAAGACTCCTACAGGCCACTTTCGTGACCAAAGACTCCTACAGGACACTTTCGTGACCAAAGACTCCTACAGGCCACTTTCGTGACCAAAGACTACTACAGGCCACTTTCGTGACCAAAGACTACTACAGGCCATTTTCGTGACCAAAGATTCCTACAGGACACTTTCGTGACCAAAGACTCCTACAGGACACTTTCGTGGCCAAAGACTCCTACAGGCCACTTTCGTGACCAAAGATTTCTACAAGCCATTTTCGTGACCAAAGACTCCTACAGGCCACTTTCGTGACCAAGACCAATAGCCCAAATTTGTAAATGTCGTATAAAAAAATACGGTGACCTGGTGATCTAGGGGTAAGGTGTTAGACTTCTATGCTTGCGGCCGGGGTTCAATCTTCGGTCCCGGCAAAGATTTATCTGATTACCAAACCCTTCCTTCACCTCTGACAAGACATCTTGTGAATGTGGGGAATGCCAGGCCTCCACCGTGGTTCGGATTCCACGTTAAACTGTAGGTCCTCCATTTCATCTCACAATCACCCTACCCATTACACATTAGCGTAAGTGCGTATAATCCGACCGGGTAGTAAGACGCGGTGATAATAATAATAATAGCAATAATAATATAAAAATACGTTTAAAAAAAACACTCCATGATAAAAATAACCTTTTTCTTACACTGTATAACTTCTTACTTTATCGCTATCTTACAGGTAGAGAAAGTATTGTGACCGTCAAAAAAATCTAACTCGATATTTTGATGAATATCGACGTTTCATGACTCCTTGAATCCGAAAAGTTGTTTTTGAATTTCTATCTGTCTGTCTGTTTATACCTTTCACTAATGACTAAACTGTTTTACTGATCGGGCTTAAACTTGGTATCTAGGGTTTTCATAAGGTTTTCCCGAGCGGTTTTTGGAATTGGATATTTAACCCTAAAATTAAGGATAGTTTACAAAGGGAAAAAAGAGAAAACGTCGATTTTTTCAAAATCAGCTCATGATTTTGATTAAATTCTATTTATGGACATTAATAAATATTCCAAACCAAATGGCTACTCTCAATATTTCGGTAAAGTTATTTTAAGGGCTCCTGTCTGATGCGTAAATTATTATTTTTTATCATACATCCCTAACTATTTGAGATAGGAAATTAATTATCTTAAAAAATATGTAGATCTATTTATAATAAAATTCTTTTATTTAAAACATATTTTTCTAAAACCAATAATTCTCAAACTATATGCGATTATATATTTTTTTTAACTTTTAGAACACCTAAGGTAAATTATTACGACCGTAAAAAAATCCTACCCAAAATGTTGATGGATATCGATGTATAATTCCCCCCGAACCCTAAAAAGTGGATTTTGCATTGCCATCTGTTTGTGTGTCTGTTTAACCCTAAAATTAATAATAGATTAATAATAGGCGAAAAGATCTGCTCTAACTATTTTGATTTAAATTCGTATCTAGGCGTTGATTAAGATTATAAATAAAATGGCTATCTCTATTTTCCTATTTAAATGAATTTTAGGGTACTTTACAGAAGCGGAAATTTCCGTATCTACGCAATTATTTGAGATAATAGATCACTTATCATTGCAGAATTGTAGTACTATTGAAAATAAAAAAACTTTTATTTGCAATATATTTTTATAAAAGCAACAGAGTCTGAGATATTTGCAAACATATTAATACAATTTTGTGAGCTTTAGTTTCAAAAATATACTAAACAAGTTTTAACGCAATAATTTTGTAATGTCATAGAGTAATTAAATAGAAATAAGCCTCTCAAAAAATTTGTTAATTTTCCTTAAACCTCTTAAGAGAAATGTTTGTACGGCAATGATCTATATCCATTTTAGACTCAATAGTAAATATTTATATTTTTTATTGGTCAAAATTTTTAAAGAGATATTGAATAGCAATGCGATGACCTGAAGATGTGAAACACTTAATAAAATGTTAAAATTTAAGCCGGAAGTCGAAATTTCATTACAAAATATTAAGCATTTTGGACCCAAAATTGGTCATTTCTATGATGGGCATTTTTTTTTAATATAGATATAAAACTTAAAAACGGTACTCAAAAAAGTTTTATGTAAGTATAGTGCAATTTATGCTTAGGTTTGCTAGTGTATATTATTTCGTTTCACATATATTAAGAGCTGTGGGTAAATATCTTTATTTTTAAACAATAGAGCGAAAGAGTCCGTACCAGGTTCATACAATTTATTTTTAAAGGTATTTAAGAATATATGTGTTTTTTGTACATTATATCTTTAAAACTCGTTGAGAACAATTTAAATTAATTAACATGGGAAATCCTATCTTGACTTGCTGTGACGTCACAGGTAGGAAACGTCATTTATATTAACAATTTTAAAACGATAAAGCTTGCATAATATATGTTGGCTACTTTATTTTAAAAGATTTGTTCAATCACTCAGATATATAATAGTATTTCATGCCAAAGGTATCAAAGCAAGTTTTCATTAAAAAAAAATATTTTTCTCTTTAAAATATGATGTAGCAATTTTAATAAAAAGTATGTTTGTGTTAAACCACAAAAAATAAACAAAGAAAAGTTATATATTTTTTAACAAAACTAATACTTTAATATAAAAAAGTTTGTGAATTTTTTTTTACTTCCTCGTTTGTCTTGCTTGCTATCCTGCCCGCGGACATGTCAACAAGACCCGCAAGAAAGATATCCAGCCTTATTTTATCTCGTAACGTCATTTTTCAGCGAGGATTTAGGTCGGTATAGGGAATTGTTGTTCTATTTAAATCTAAGACATCCAGATTCCACGTCGAGCTAAAGGAGAAACTTTCATTATGGATCGTACACAGTGATATGTCTCATACATCTTATATTTAAAATAAATAATACTTCCGTAAATGGTTGACCTCACACCCTCCATGTTATTATCGTTACTACAGTCTTACTAGTAGTTCTGTGAACAATAGACCTCGCTCCTTTCATGTCATTATCGTTACTACAGCATAACTAGTAGTTCTGTGAATAATAGACCTCGCTCCTTCCATGTTATTATCGTTACTACAGTCTTACTACTAGTTCTGTGAACAATAGACCTCTCTCCTTCCATGTTATTATCGTCACTATAGTCTTATTATTAGTTCTGTGGGCAGTAGACCTCACTCCCTCCATGTTATTATAATTACTACAGTCTACTAGTTCTGTGAATAATATACCTCGCTCCTTCCATGTTATTATCGTCACTACAGTCTTATTATTAGTTCTGTGGGCAGTAGACCTCACTCCCTCCATGTTATTATCGTTACTACAGTCTTACTACTAGTTCTGTGAACAATAGACCTCGCTCCCTTCATGTTATTATCGTCACTACAGTCTTACTACTAGTTCTGTGAACAATAGACCTCGCTCCTTTCATGTTATTATCGTCACTATAGTATTTATATTAGTTCTGTGGACAGAAGACTTCACTCCCTCTGTACCACCCCACTCTCACTCTATTTAGTTACGGGCGCAATATACTAAAAAAAAGAGGAGGCAGATATCTAAAAGAAATAATTATATGAAAAAGTAAAACATTTGCAGGTTAAGGAAATATTTGAATTTTATTCAAAGTAACAAACAGTGTTAAAACAACAGGTTGTATGGCTTTACAGGTCTTACTGAAGTGTGTTGAAAAACAAATAAATCATAGCAATTTATTATATATGCAGTATGTTTCAAAAGTTAAAAAAAACTTGTCTAATAGAGACCAATTAAATAAACAAAATAGTTTATATTATTTAAAGAAACTTTTCTATATGAAATACAAGCTTCTTATTCACTACAGTGAATTAAGATCAAATAAAACCATAAGGATCGAAAGTTTAAAGAATTAAAAGTAAAAAATTTGCAAAGAGCTTAATGAGCCTATTTTAAAAGGTTTACAACGCGTCAGATTCACACCAGTAAATAGACTAAAGTTTTAAATTTAGGGAATGAATTTAAATTTAAATATCGCACCAGATATTTACTTAAAGTTTTAACTCCTAAAAATTATACAAAATCACTAAGAGCTTAATGAGCCTAATTTAAATGGTTCACAATGCGTCAGATTCACACCAGTGAATGTAGATACAATAGTTTTAAATTTATAAAATACATTTAAATTTAATTATCGCAGCAGATATTTACGTTAAAGCACAAGAGTTCCTGACTAAACTAAAACCTTCGTGGGACAATTACCCTCGTTACTTTTAAAGAATTAAACAAAAATACCACATTTAAAAATTTAGTGTAAAACTAGAAAAAGTTACGTTACAGAACATGTAATTTTGTCTAAATGATTCTGTGAATAATAAAGTCAACAAAAATAAGTTATTTTAACATTAACTTCATAGAAAAGAAGTCTTCAAAATAACCAACAAAAGAAAAATGATAAATTTAAAGAATTCAAATTACTGATAACCACACAAGCAAAAATTTAATATATAGCCTAAATATTCCAAAACATGCCGCAATTTATATTTTAAAGATTTAAACAAATATATTATAAGCCATCCTGGCTATATAACGTACTAGTGCTGAATAGGACTGCTCGTGGAAGTGGCTAAAGTAATAGTCCATGAGATTGTATGTGTTCCTTCGTTATATAGGTCTAGTTGCCGGGTGAGAAGGCGGGAGTTCTCCTCAGTTGTTACGTCATTCGCGAACATCTGGTAGAAAGGCTTCTTCGTATTGATCACGTAGGCCGGGTTCTTTTTGTCTTGACCATTTGCCGTTGCATTCGACACACAAGACACAAGATGAGCAGATGTAGATCTATGCTTGTTAGATCACATACACCAACCCAGGTGTCAAAATATATTAATGGTCTTCTAATAGTACCGTACTGGCCAATCAGAGCATTGCTGGCTTTCTTCATCGGAACATCGGGGGCTGCACAATTCGTAGCGTGTTTTGAACTTCTCTTCATTCTAGAAATCGTTGTGAGTAGGCTGGACTTGTACGTCGGTCTACACCAGGCAGATATACGCGTGAGTAGAGACCTATATACGACATAGTAAGATCGTGTTGTTTAATAATGCTGGAAATCTATGAGTATAAGAATATTTGGGGTAATATTTTAAGTTGGCAGTTTCTATTGGTATTGCTATTGCAGTATGTCCATGAATATTAGCTTGTTTAGGGGCGGGTATTAACATTGTCATATTAGCAGTCCACGATAATGTTACGCCTTAATGTTCTTACAGTCACTACAGTCTTTCTAGTAGTTCTTGGAATAGTAGACCTCACTCCATCCATGTTCTTACAGCTACTACAGTCCTAGTCGTAGTTATTGGAACAGTACATCTCGCTACCTTCATGTTCGTATAGTCACTACAGAGTTACTAGTAGTTCTCGGAACAGTAGACCTCACTCCTTCTATGTTCTTATAGATACTACAGTCTTACTTGTAGTTCTTTCATGATTCATGTTCTCATCGCTATTATAATCTTGAGATTTATCTTTGGATTTCATGTTGAAATATCTCCTGTAATTTCTCATTGGATTGGAAGTTGATATTTTTTCTTGGTGATCAAGCTAGACTGGAAACAAATAAATAATACCTACATTACATTCATATATTAGTAGAAGTATCCGGTGCTTCTTGGAGTAGCACTTTGATTTGTTTAAACAAACATACACACATCTTTATTTTATTGCTTCCAACCCAGTTTTTAATTAGTTAATAAATTAATCAAAATTGTAAATTTCCTGTTTATAGGTGCACAGGTTCGTGCACATGGGATACTAATTTTAAAAATTCAGACCTACTTGTGGTAGATATTGCACAACGCTCACAACAGACAGAAGAACCAACTTTTATTTGATTTATATAGATAATAACCGTTATTAATTTAGTTTGAGACGGCAGTCTCACAATAGATGTCATATATAAATAAATAATAGTCCCTATATAAATTACTTAATCAAATGTTTAGAACTTTAAACTCAAATCAGTTTAGAAAAGCTACTAAACGAAAACCCTTTTTAATGACCACCATATTGAAACGGATAGTAAGTAATATCGAAAAACTATGTACGGTGTTATCTCTAACCTTTCTCCAGGGGTCTAGAAAAAAATATTGGATGAGTATCATATCTTGAATCATTCCTGAGTAATAACTATATATTTATTTGTCTTTTGCATTACCTAAATCTTGGTAAACGTATTAAATGACAGTGAGGATTAACGATTCTTAGATCGAATACGAGCCAATGCATTCTGTGAGGCAATGGAATCTGGTAGCAATATTATTAATAGAAAGTGGATTGCTGAAAGGCTGTGGCGAAGCGACCAGTTTGCTGCCAAAATTTGGAAAAGAGGTTATCAAAACTGCAAAACTGAATTTGATAAAGGACGCCTAGAAGAACTTTCACAGGGTATCAAATCAATCATTGAAGTCAGCAGTGGTAAACGCCGTTGAAACTATTCATATGTGTTCATGGAAAGTTCCTAAAAACGGGCAAACTACGTTAGGCATCAAACTGTTGGCAAATACTGTGATTTATTAGGCTTAAAGCACTTCCATGTTCATTCCAAACCCATGAAATCAGCGTTAAACACTAAGGCTCGGATATGATTTTGTGATAACCTCCGAAACTGAGATGAAGAGGATTTTATGTATCTTGAGCCAAGGGATGAAATATTTGTGTGTACAATTCGGAGACCGAACCACCAAGGTGATATGGTATGGGCATTCTCTTTGAAGGACATTTTGGATGATTAACATCACCGAGAAATTTAAACAAAGGCCTATTGCATCGGAATATTCATTTGCTTCACAGTGAAGAGAATGATGTGGATTATTAAAGAGGAGGGTGAGTCATGGAATGGTGACTATTTCATAAAAGTCATTTTGCAAGAAAACGTAATTCCATTTTTACAAGATGTCAATATATCTGAAAGAGATTTTTTTCCTCCGTGACAAATCCCCATGTTTCAAGGGAAATTCAACATATGAACTGTTGCAGAGCAGTGTTTACTTCTTCAGAAATTCTGAATCGCCATGTGGATCTCTTTATCTGAATATAGCTGAGCAATTGGTGGCTGTTCTCAAGAGAGCTGTTGAGGCCTTGATGATTACTATACTTGACAATAACTGTTAATTTTAAATACCCTTATGGGACATCTCACAGCCGTTATTCATGACATGGAGGGGAATACAGACCTTTTTGAACACTTATAGCTTTCATATCCTAAAAGAATACATGCTGTACAGGAAACCAATAATGGACACATTTCGTGCTAATGTAAATAAAAGTGTATAAAGGGTTATTAAAGTTGAACATAGTAGCTGCATTAGCATGGTCTCATCCGTTTTATTGAAAGATCCCTGAATAAAGGTTATGGAAGAAAATAACGTGCATGCGTTGTCCAACCTAGGCTCAAAAATGTCTCTGCCAAATTTCGTTAAAATTGGTGAATGAATCTGACAGCTATCTCAGAAAATATCCTGATAGACAAAACAAAATGCCAAATGGTCAAGTTAAAACAGAATCTCGCTAAGCTTCATCAAAAAATTACACTTGCTCATACTATCCTTCTGGAATATCCACATATATCTATAATGATCGGTTTTGGGATGTGAAAGGTATAGTTTAAAGGAAGTTTATCTATATTTGCGTAGAAAAGTGATTGGCCATTTAGGATAAACTTACTATCAATACATCCAACCGTGACTATAACCCTGATCTTTCCATCAGCGGAAACCCATAAAAGATTATATTTACGTTTAGTATGTATGCATACTGATATGAGTGTGCTTCCTTCATATATTTTATATGGCATTTATTATATTCACGATGGAGTTAGCCTAAATATGTAGTGTTACTGGATAGGCAGTAAAACGTGAAGCACAACAAATATTGAAATCTTAACAACATTTTAGTCACAAGTAAACTTAAAGTATGAGCCTAATATTTAGTCCACATGACCATCGATGTGGCTTGAATTTAATAAACTTATACGTCTACAGTTTGATTCAGATAGAAAGAAAAACAATTATTTTACAATAATTACAAAATATTCTAAAACATTTGTTTACATATGACCGCTTCAATGGAAGAATGGTCTAAGGAGTCATTCTTATGTTAGACTGACCCGCTGATGTCGGGGAGATCAAGGTTTGAATCACGGTCGGGTTTACTGAAAGGGTTTTTCCAAACTTGTTTCCCACTCTCCTTCAACACATATTTGGGGAGATTACTTCTAAAATGCTTCCCTCCTCATTCCTAAGATAGTAAGACGTGATGATAGCCAAAATTAAGTTATGAATTCGTAGATCAAGTCATGTGATCTTTATTTGTCACGTCACCCATTTCTGTGGTCGAATGGTCAATGAAGGCGTCACTCTCGCAATATACTGGCCTGGCCTTGACGGGTAGTTCGGAGTTGAGTGTAATTTTTACTAAATATTTTTACATTCTCCCTTCAAGTAAATTCGGGTACACTTACTTTGAGTTCAAACTTTCTCATCCATAAAAAATTAGCCTAATTATTATGTGTATATGTAGATCTATAATCATAACGAGTAGAGATAAGAAACTAAACTGAACAACACAATCGCACAAACTTTCTCATACTGTGTATTATAGCCTCAAAGATAATTTAAATATATATATATATATATATATATATATATATATTCAGTAAACTAGCCTTAAGTATGTTTTCCTCATAAAAACTAGCAGATCATCTTGTTATTTACAATACCCATTATTTATATATACATTTTAAAACAAATTGTTTTAATATATTTAACAAGATTTAAATTTTTTAAAGTAAATTATTTGTTAACTACCCTATAATTAATTGTTATTTGTATAGATACAAATTTATTCTTATTTGTCATGAAACACTATTCACAGATTACATTTTTAAATCAAATTTCAAGACCAATTTAAAAAAAAATTATATAATGTTGCAAGTAAACTACCCTTAAATTAATTTATATTTAGATAAATAAATACACATTATTCCTGACAATGTAAAATAATCCCATGATACCAATTTTTTTAATAATCAAATAAAAAGAAGTCATCGGTAAACTACCCAAAACCAAATCCCCCCAATCCGCAAAACAACAGGTACACATCTTAATTTGTCATGTTCATATCAAACACAACCCAGATACCCATTTTAGACAAAATTGTTATAACAATTTTTTAAATAATTTGAATTTTCAAAAATCACGCATAATGAAATGACCATTTATCCCATGTTCACCCGAATTCAAGTTAACAATTTTTTATCATGTCAAACGCTTCCAAGGTACTTATTTGGAATAAAATCTTTAAGGCAATTTTTAAAATATTTCCAAATTTTAAAATACAGTGGTAAGTAAATCAGTAAATGAGTTTTACTTCCAAAAACAAAAAATATACAGTATTAATCGTCATGTCAAACATTCCCAAGACACCCATTTGAAACCAAATTATTTAAGGCTTTTTATTTATATATACCCGCCTCGGTGGCGTAGTTGGCTAACGCGCTTGTCGTGTTGAGCCCGACTGCTGAGGACGGGGAGATCGAGGTTCGAATCTCGGTCGGGTGAACTGGGGGTGGTTTCTCCTAAATGGTTTTCCACTCTCCCTTCACGCAAATGCGGGTTCATTTCCTATAATTCAACCTTCCCAATTCCTAATCCATTAGAGTAATAATTAGTACTTAAAGCGTATAACCCGAACGGGTAGTAAGATGCGGTGCTAAATATTATTATTATTGTTATTTTAATATTTCAAGTTTTTGAAAAATCAGTAATTGCTACAGGCCTTACAAACCTTAATTGTTGAAATAATTTCCATACAGTAACTGGGACAGACAGACAGACAGACAGACAGACAGACATGGAAACAGACAAGATTGTAAAACCACTTTTTTGGGGGGTTCGTGTTCACATAAAACATTAAGATTTGTCATAATCTCGAGATACACCAATGTTGACGACAAAACCAATATTTGTCTGTATTTTCTAAAAGTTTCATCCTACAAAAATATCTACCATAATAGGCTTACCCGACCACTAAGCCATGGAAACTAAGCTTTATTTTAAACTTACATTCTCGTCGAAAATATATTATGTCCGTACAAACTGTGCAATGTTCCATGAAGCTGTCAGCAGCCCAGCCTTCCACCAGGCGGGTAATAAGTGGTGTTAATTGAAGTGGTAGTTAACTGGCTCATTAATCTTGCTCCTGTAGGCCTTGGTTCGATACCGCTAGTATGGCTGCGCGCAGGAAATGGGGAGGAGGATATCACGTGCTTATGTAGAGTTACATTGTGTCGCCCACAACAGGGTATAATGAAATAGACTTTCATTTTAAATTGAAATCAAAAGGGTCTGGAGGAGGGAGTGGAGTTCCATGTTATTGACAGATTTTTTTGTATTCAGGTTTGATGATTAACCGACGCTATAGGGGAATCATTTTAGCAATTAAGGTTTAGAAAATACAACGAAAAATATTTATCGAGATGAACATATTATGTACCATAATTAACATTTGGTTGGACCTGGTTCGAAAGTCGCTTGGTCTAAGGCGTTACTCTTGTAATAGATTAGACCAAAGGTCCCCAAACTTTTTGTACCTTAGAGCACATTAAAAATTAACGGTAATGCGGCCGGCACAAATTATTATTTTTTTAAGGAAAATTTACTAACTCCCGCCAGGCTCTCAGGTCAGCCTCAACGCTATACACACGACCGGTCAACTGTCATGTTAAGTTTCCAACAGCGATTGAGACGTTACATGTGGTTGTGGGTAATACTCAGGCCTTAGGCGGGCGGGGGTTTCAACTGCCTCCAACATGACAAAAAAATTTTTTTTAAATATTGCTTTAGTTGCGCTTTCGACAAGACCAAAATAAAGACACAAGGAAATATTTAACTACTCACCACCATTTTTATGCGTAAGTACATTTTAAAAATATATATTTATTATGTGTTTATTCAGGCAACAAAGCTGTGTAGACTCATGTCAAGATATTTACAAAGTAAATAGGAAGTATTAACATGGTAGAGTGTGGATAGAATGATGGAAGGGGGTAGGTCTTTGAGATTAGGGAAAAGCAAAACCATTCAGCTTGAAACTATTAGAATTGTAGTTCCGAGTAAAAGTACACTTTGTAACTGAGTCTGCAAAGAAAGAGGAATGAGAGGGGGGCTTTCAATCACCAACTTCTTGAGAACAGCGCACCTGGAGATAAGCACAAACTTGATTTTGGTTGGAAACGTGACAGATTGAAATTATTAGTCAAGAACTTTTCAGTTATGGTCAAAAAGTGGTGGGTGGATGCAAAAGTCTCGGTGGGTGCCATGGTACCCGCGGGCATAGAGTTGAGGACCGCTGAACTAGGCTGTCGATGACAGGGAGATCATGATTCGAATCCTAATAGGATGCACTAAGGGTGGTCTTTCCAAAATGTTTTTCCATTCTCCCTCCATTAAAACGCGGGTGCACTACATTTAATTTCAACCTTACTCATCCTTAACTCATTATTGTAATCAGTACATATGCATAAAACCTGAACAGGTAGTAAGACATGGTGCTCAAAAAAGTTGGTACTGATATTTTACATTCACAAATATTCTTTTAAATATATATTGAAAAATTACACCTACATTCGAGACAGGAGCAGGTCTCGGGTTCGATCTCCATGTATCAATTTCTAATTTTTCATTTAAAATTAACTGAATACCCGTGAAAGGGAACAATCCTTACCAAACGATATCTTAACATATTTTATACAAATAAATGCTCAATATTTGTAGGAGGAGTGCATCAGTGTAGTAAACTAATTTGTATTTATCTGTTTATGATTTTTCGTAGCACATTAATTGTTACTTTCTCATTTATAAAAATTATTGTAATCGCGAACATTCTCTACCTGCAGATTATTTTGGATAGATTTTTTTTTTATGTGCCCAGAATTTTCTTTTGAAATAGGTTCTGTCTATCGATGTGTCTATCTGTCTGCCACTCTCTATGGATTATATTCAAACATGTTATTTAGATGTTATAATGTTCGTACTCATAGGCCAAATAGTGATTTTTTTTTACTATCCCTAAAATTTTTTTTTAAATGACTGATTCTTGAAAACTCGAAACTTATCAAAAACCTTACCAATCTTGTTTAAAATCTATATTTTGCGACTGTTTTAAATAAAAATCTATAAACTTGTGTTTTAAAAAGGAATTGATTTAAAGGGGGTCAATGATTGATAGATTTTTTTAATAATTTGAAATGTTTATAAAAATTAATCATAATTTTGTTTGTAAATATTTGTTTTTTTTATGAGAAAAAATTATTTTTAATTATCGTTTATTGATAAAAAATAGTGTTATTAATTATAACCGTTTATATTATCAAGTGCGTATGATTGCGGTATACCATTTATTTCATTGAATACATTTATTATTTCTAAGGGTATCTTCAATGCCTCATAATTAACAAGTACAGCGTAAATATGTTTTAAAGTTTTGAGGGCATCTATTGTGATTCAAACTTCCAATGAAAGCCCCTGTTGCAATATTTCACGCCTGAAACGACTCATTCATACCACAAGAGAGCTGTAGTTATATATTCTCTTTTTTTTTAACATGGGCTAGCGATACATTCGNTTTGATTTTTTTTCGGGGGTTTCCCTCCCTCCCCCCCCCCCACACACACAAAACCACGGTAATAAAACTCTCTAGGGATGAAACAGGCCAGTTTACATTTCCGATTCTACGGTAACACTTAATGTATTCAACTCGATTATTTTTTATCACACACTGGATAAGAGCATTTACAAAGCGAGTAATTTGGCCGACCTACATAGATACCAGAATTAATTGCAATCTAATAAAAATTTACTTTTAATATAACATTGAAAGTTAATTCAGTATACTTTTAAATTATATGATTATGTTATTACTGTGCTGTACTTAAATGATTTCAGTAGAGTGGAACATTTTCAAAACACAATTTACTTGGTCTAAAAATATATTTATCCAGACGTAGAGGTGTCAGGGATGTGTGTGTGTGTGTATTTATATATATATATATATATATATATTAATATAGGATACATATATATTGCACTCCAAACTGTCCATTTCATTAATTGGGCAAATTTCTGCTGTTTCCGTGAACTGGCTTATCCGCGTGCTCATTTCACGAACCGGACCAAAAAATCATCCAGTTCATGAATTAGGTAGAGCTTGTGCTGGCCAATAACAAGTTTGGTCTTTAAGCTAATTTAACTTTAAAACGTTTTAGAATGGAAGGTTAGGTTAAGTTGAGTTGGGTTAGTTTAATATAATGTCGTACGAAGAATTTCAGTTAAACTTGAAGTGAATAAATAGTAAATTAAATTCCAATTCATGAAATTGACAAGAGTTAATGCAATTTTCGCCCTGTTTGTGAAATGTTCTGAAGATGAATCGAGTTCATGAAAATGGACTGAAATTTACCCAATTCATTAAGTGAGCATTTTTACAATTGGGGTGTAACATACATAATAAAATAGGATATATTCTATATCATACTTTAGTATCAATATTTCTATATGTAGGATCCAAAATAAAATTGATTATAATAAATTCCATTCAAAATGTTTTTAACTAGTCTTATAACGGAGATGTGAATTGTCTTAAACGTTTCTTCAGATATTCACCCTCCACCGCCCCCTCCCTCCCACGTCTAAGTACCCGTTCGTTACTACGCTAATGGACTAGGAATCAGGAAGATAGAATTTTTAAAGGAAATGTGTCCAAATTCGTGTGGAGAGAGAGGTAAATCATTTCAGGAAAAACCACACTCACTAATGACCAACCGGGATTTGAACCCCCAATCTGCTCATAGCCAGCATTTTTCTCTAACATGGAAGTACCTGGTCGGAGATCACGGTCCCACCAATTCTTGTTTCGCGTTTCTTAATGTGACGTAATGAACGGCTATATAATTGATATATTCTATTTCCGACCCAGAAGACCGGACTTCACACTAATTTTCTAGCATTTTCTCTTTACTGGTCCTGTACCCTTAGATTAATTAGTGTAGGTTGTAGACATCCCGAAACGGGCACCAAGACGCGTTCCGCTAGATAAAACTTGTTTTGTTGTCATGATTTGCATCCTATGTAAATAAGATGCAATGCGGTGCCAAACCATCCCGTCCTAGATTCAACTCTGTTGTGAGACTCCCTTCCACCCCCTTACCCACACTCCTTAAAGCCCTATCCTCCCCCCATTATTTGAACTAAATGTACACATGGTTGTGAATGGCTGCGTCTTGGGGGGTGGGGGAAGGGTGAGGGGGGGGGGTAGCAACCCTAGTTTACAAGGCGAACTGGGTTGATGCTATGGAAATTGAATTCCGAAAGTCGCTTCTCTGCAGTACCCTACTTAGAACATGACTTCATGCCCATTTCTCCGCATTCCTCATTATTCTTGTACCCGACGGGTTTTGTAAAAAGAAGCTAGAGCTCTTTAATAGGGTGCATTTTTACTCATACTTTAAATGTACTTTTATTCTAAAAAATAATATTTCCTAATGCAAGGAAATGTTTCTTTGCTGATTAATAGAGCTGGTGAGGTGATTTAAAAATTAAGACAAAAATATAACTAATGTTCTATTAATACAAAATAAAATAATTTTAGTTCCAAACAGTACAATACTATCTACTAATTATTATGTAAATGTTTGTGTTGGGGTGTGTATGTGTGTCTATGTATATGTTTGTGCTACTATGTGTATGTGTATATGTATATGTTTGTTTTGCTGTGTGTATATGTTTGTATTGCTGTGTGTATATGTGTCTATGTATATGTTTGTATTTCTGTGTGTATATGTGTCTTATGTATATGTTTGTATTGCTGTGTGTATATGTGTCTATGTATATGTTTGTATTGCTGTGTGTATATGTGTCTATGTATATGTTTGTGTTACTGTGTGCATGTGCGTATATTTGTGTTGCTATGCGTGTGTGCGTGCACCACGTCTTAATATTTGTTTATTTTATCCACATATTTACACTATTAGGGAAGTGATGAGAAGATAATGATTTACAGAAAATGTACCAGAATTTTAGTGGAGGAAAAATATAAAACCATAGCCTCATCCCAATTGTATTTATTAGCCACCAGCACTGTGTTTTTCAAAGTATGACAAATAAACGCAATCTTTTTGTTTCGCTTTTATAAACAAGCAATTAATCATTTAATAATGTGGGATGGGTTGAAGGGCCGATAAAGTAAAAATATTCGCTGCTTATGATAAAATTATATGCGAAACGAACATTGTTTATGGAATGTTAATGTTTATAACATTATAGCTTCACAAATTTTAAATTATATTAGCATATTTTTATTTTTAAATAAAAAATATTAAGTTAACGATTAAATATTAGTTGGGACGTGAAAAATATTATTTATGCTACTAATCATTAAATTGCTCCATTTCACAATATTTATAATCCTTTCGTAAATAATTTATACTAATTAAAGCTCCATTTATAAATATAATATCTTCTTAATTATGTAATGGGTGCGCATTTGTTTAAATACTCGACCGGAAAAATATGTTTGGTTAAAATGTGCACATATAAACAGTAAATCAGTTTATTTACCAATTTTTATGTTTGGTTTGAAGGTTTTTGAGGCCAGTATTTGAATTAAAATTATTATTTTCATAATCGAGCATTAAAATGTACATTTAATTTGCATATGTTTAAAAAGCGTTCTCTTTATACTAAGGCTCAATCATATTATAGTTATGTACTTAATACGCTTCCATGGCATTAACAAATACTTTTTTCTAGGTGTGATTCAATATCGATTATTTATTGTTCAATTTTTTTGCATATTAAAAATCACCAGCAAAAGTAACAAGTAGACGATAGTAATCAAAATAAGCTTATTGATTTTTACAAATTAATAGTTCTACACCTATTATTTAATGGTTAGTATAGTTTAGTGTTTTAACGATTTTATCTTCATACGACATATCAAATCTTTTAAAATGTTTATAAAATAACGTATATTATGTTATTTTTAACTTGGTGACGTGATGATGAAATAATAATTAGATAACCTATTTTAAAACATTCTTCACTTAAAAAATAGTTATTAGTGCAAAAGCACTTGTTAAAGATTTTACTAAAAAAATTTTTGGAGATAATAGGAAAGTTAAATATCTATACATTTAATAAAACTGTAAATGCGTCTGTACTTTCGATTTCATTCTGATTATTTCCAGTAAACTCAAAAAGTACTCGTCAGATTGAGACTGGACTCCTTCTGATGTACTCCTTATCTTTAATAATAGAAGGTAAACTACATATTATCAAGCTAGTTCATCAACGAACGAAGCATTGTCTAAAAAACCGTGTGGCCACATCTGCGTTTTAAATTTGTAACAATTAAAATAATTACATTAACTGCTTCTGTGTAAATCTTATTTCTAAATCTCCTTGCAACGAGGTGTTTGGAAATATCAACAAATAAATCATGAATGCACAAATTAATATTTTCTTTCTTACTTGATCGCCAAATCGACTGCACTCCAAAGAGTAGTAATTACAGAATACATTTACTTTTTGTTGGTTGTTTTTTCCACATGAAAAAACATTATAAATATAAATAGGTTTGATGAATACATTCGCAATATAATCTGCCCTAAGCAACACTAGCTAAAAATGTATACCTGGTTAGAACCTCTACAAAAAATACACAAGCTTTTACATCTATATTGATAGTATTTACAACGGATATTATATCAAATTTATGAGAAATATTTTACAAATACAATAGAAGTTATATAAAAAAGTTGTTCACAAGCACAGAGTTATTCAGATTTCAAATACAATTTTAGTAACTAATTCAGCACAACACCAACAAAAAACTATTATCACTTATCAACAATCATATATAAAATAAAAGTATGGTTGCACTTTAAACTTAATACTATACATTAGATACTTTACAAATACAAAATAAATGATAACAACAAAATATTTTGAAACGTATAATGGCTTGTGTCAAGTAAATTTAAATTCCTTCAATATTTTTATATTTAATGTAAATACTACAAAAAAGTTAATTTTTCTAGTAGCTCTAAACTTGTGTACACAATACTTTTATAATACAAAATAAACAAATTACACGCAAAAGAACATATTCTACATTCTAAGTGTGTAACTTAACAAATCTTAAGATTATTTTTTTGGTAGGGATGATTTCTAAACACTTGGCGACCCATTTTTATAAAAAATATACCAAAGTACCTGCAACCGTGGCCACCTGGTCATGGATAATATCATCCTCAACCTGGTCTTCCATTGCAACACACCCGAATAGAGGACCACCAGTGATGAAGGAGCTCACGGTCACACTCTGGAACGCTAGCGGAGTCGCGAGGAAGAAGGTCGTGTCGATGTAATGCTGTTAGGAAGAACCCAAAGGCGGTCCACAACGAGGTTCGCTTTGCCTGAGCTCATCTGTCATTGGAGTGACCGAGCGGGGGATGTGCCCAGGGGTGGGACGGCCGTCTTGGTCCGAAGGAGCATCAACCATAACGTCATCTCATTTCCTCCCCTCCAACACATGGAAACATCGACTATCCAACTGTTGACCTCTACCGGTTCCATGCGCCTCATCTCTCTCTACTTCCCTCAACACCGCCGCGCAAGTTCAACGGACAACTTAAGCAGACATGGAGACGTTTTTTGGAGGTACCACACCTGTTTTAATCAGTGGTGACTTCAACGGAAAACACCCTTCCTGGTGCTCTAGGATTATGGATGCTCGTGGTGGATTGCTCCATGACACTATGGATCAACATGGCCTGATGGCATCCAGCCCTCCCACCTCCACCCACACAAACTTCTCTTAAAATCATATTTGCCACCCGAACGTCCTAGACTTCATTGTAACCAGAGGGATCAGACGTCGATTGGTGCTGAAATCTCTATCAGGGTTGGACTCAAATTGCATTCCCGTTCTTGTGAACCTGGGACGCGCAGTGTCCTTTACAGACCCTCCCAAAAAACGTGACCTAAGGTGGACGGACTGGAACAGGTTCGCAAATGCGTTTAGAGATAAGTCGGAACCCACCCCTACCTTCGAAAGGCAGTAGAAATCGATGACGGTGTGGAGTTAATAACTTCTTCCATCAAGGGAGAACTCAAAGATTCGACGCCAAGGCACCGTCCTAAGAGAGCAACACAGGCCTCCTTAACCGATTCTATTCTCAGGCACGTTCGGGAGAAAAATTGGCTGAAGAAGGTTTGCCAAACATCAAGGGACCCGGTAGACAAGGCCAACTGGAACCGCAAAGTCCATGCGGTTCGCGAGTTGGTCCAAGATTACCGGAGGACAAGTTTGAGATCCTTTACGTACAGGACAGGTCTTTGTGGCAGATGACAAGGAAATTGATGTGGGCTCCCGCACCAATACTGCCGATCGTCGGACGGAACGGGGTGGCCATCTCCGACCAAGAAAAGGCCGATGCCCTTGTTGAGCACTTAGAAACACGATTTGTACCAACTGACGATCCATCATAACCGGCGCATATATCGTGCGTAGAGAAATTTATCGTTGCGGTTTCTTACAGATCCTTATATGAGCCCAAATCCACAAATGCGACAAAAAATGTCGTGGGCGTTAGCCGTTTTAAGCTTAAACTAGACCCTCACACCGTATGGCATTAGAAATGTGGTCCTCAAAACCCTGCCCCTTGAGGTGATAAATTTCCTCGTGGAGTTATTCAACGGCATCCCGCTCATGAGAAACTTTCCTGAGCACTGTAAGTATGCCAACATCCTCTCTTTCATAAAACCGGGTAAGGACCCGGCCCTATCTTCGTCTTACCGTCCGATCGGTTTGATTGACTTTTTGGGCAAGGTGTTCGAAAGACTGCTACTGACGAGATTGAAAATGCGTATTTGGGAGGAGGGCATGTTGGTGGACGAATAGTTCGGCTTCCGGACCGAACAGGTGACGTCCCACAAGCTGGTCCACCTGGTCGAGCAGGTCACGAGAAACTTCAACATAAACAGGCTGACGGGTTCATCTTTCCATGACGTGTCCAAAACCTTCATCCGTGTTTGGCACGAAGGACTCCTCTTCAAATTCCTTTCTCTAGACCTTCCCTTTTACCTAGTTAAGGTTGTTCAATCTTATCTTTCCTGCCCTACCTTCTCCACTACCTTTGGGAACGCCACGTCCCAAGTCAGAAGCATCCAGGATGGAGTGCCGCAGGCTTCCCTCGTGGGCCCTCTTCTTTTCAGTATGTATGGGAATGACATTCTTAATTCCTCAAACACTTGCACTGTGTTCGGACGACACGGCTCTAGAAGCAGATTCGGGGTGAGGGCAGCTGGTGGAAAGGAGACTCCAGATTCATCTGACGCAGTTGGAAGGGGGGGGGGGAGGTTTGACCAACTTTAGGATGAATATCAAAGTAGATAAAAGCACAGCAGTGCTCTCCACATGGAAGATAAAGTACTACAGACCAGCTCCTCTCAAACAAATGCTAGTATAATATATAAATTAAGGGAATGAGTTTGAAAGCTAAGTTTAAAACGGCAGAGTCATTTAAAAAATCTAACTGTATTGTACTAGCTCAGACAGTATCTTAACTAATAACAATTTATAAGCCAAGATCTTATTTGACAGTGTAACAATTTGCTCAAAATCTATCACTAAAAAATCTGATATTTTTCTATAAATTATATGACTAACCACTTTATATTTTCTGTTTAGTTGATAACATTTTTTAACACCCATTCTGGCTATACGTCTATGTTCTAATTGCTCTAATGTGCTAAGGATGAGATAAGTTTAATTTAGAGTAAGTGTACACACGTTTTTGTGTAGGTAAAGTAAAAAACCATCAATGAAAAACCACTACCAGTACACCCGATTGAGATTGAACCCTGATCTCTCTATCATCGGTAGTCAAGTCGAGCGTGCGGCACCGAATTGTGTTTTGATCAAAATGATCCAAGCAAACACTAGCCGTTCCTAACGTTTCGGGGGTTGAAAGGACATTTTTAATTTTGATTTAATTGTTGTATTGATCTATTTATTAGGAGTCGCTCTTTTAAGTAAACCTAATACACGATCCCAAAATCATGTTTCTAACTCTCTGTTCTATGAACACTAGCATATTGAACTTTGTTCCCGTTATAAATTGGACACACCCTCATGTCTATGCCGCCCTACCTCCCATCTCCTTCTTTTTACGATAAACCTCCCCCACAAGGAGGGAGTGAGAGGGTGGAGTTGACGAAGGACGCTGCTCTGTGTCGGAGTTTGCCATTTGTCCTAATTGTCTTCCTCTTCACTGGCTACGACAAGGCTTGATAAGTCAAACAATCTGTTTTATCTGTCTCTCTCTTACATTATAGAATACCCTCCCGTTCTCTCTCTCTCTTCTCCTATCTCATTCTCTGAGTTTCCCGATCATTTCCTTCCCCTTCTCTTCATTTGTTCATCCGAAACTTTTAGTTATTTAGCCATCTGTTCTTCTAGTCTTCTATCTATATTCTACGCTATATAAAGTCCAAACTCTCAGGTCAGTCCCATAGTGCATGTGTCTTATTTAGTTAAGGGCTCCTGGGTTAGATTCCTGGAAAGATTGAAACATGAAACATTAGTACGATATAACTAATTGAATTGACTAATTGTATATATTTTATATTAAGGTGTATGTTGTGTGCTTAAATAGTCATTGGCTAATAAATTGCCCACAAAGACTCTAAATAATAAACTATTATCTACTAACTGCTATATTTACGCTATATATAAAAAGAGTGGTTACAGATATATTGGTGACGACATTCCTATCATACTTGTCTTTCCTCATTATTTTTTTTAAGGTAGAATTTAGAAGAAATGTACACCCTTCTGCGTGGAGGTAGAGTGGAAAATCATTTAGGAAAAAAAACAGTACATCCGACCGGGATTTGAACCCTTATCTCCCCGTCACCAACAGTCTAGTCTACTGCGAGAGTAACGTCTTAGACGATGTGGCCATCCAAGCGGGTCTCAATCATATATATTTAAAAAAAAATTAACACTACGTCTTACCACCCGTTCAGATTATACACATATATACTATTTATACTAAAGAGTTAGAGGTGAGGCAGGTTGAATTTAGATGAAGTGTACTCGAATATGCTTGACGGTAGAGTAGAAAACCATTTAATAAAAAAACCTCAATACACCTGACTAGAATTCGAACCTTGATCTCCACATCATCTGCAGACTAGTCTACTACAAGAGTGACGCCTTATACCATGAGGCCACCAAAGTGGGTATCGTTCTTATTATTTTAATATTTGTAATAATATTAATAATAATAATAATATATTTAAGCCCTTATCGTAGCTTCCGCTACTCTGTAGACTAAATCTATTTACCGTCAACCTTGACTTAGGATCCGATAGTCAGGGTTTGGATCCCAAATGAGAGCCTAAACCACTTATATGTGAAATTGTAGGCCACCTATTCCGTGTAACTAAATAATTATATTTAACGCTTTTGTTTCAGTGTGTTGTGTTTGTTTTAGGTTTGTGTTTGAATAAGCTGCTTATACCCTACGTACTTGCTGTAAATCATACACACACAAAAAAAAGTTCGAAACACTTTCACACGCCAAGCAAAAAGTACCTCTTTCCATTCATGATAGGATTTAAAAATTTTGTTGAGTTCCAAATGCTATTTATTACCAGCCCTTCCTCAAGCCCTATTATCGAAAATCAGCAATTTCTAAACACATCTGCATATTAATTGATTTGTGAAGCAATTTTAAAATCTTGTTCTTTCTTTCGTGAATAAACATGTCAACTTGAAAAGGAGTAGATAGACTATAAACTGAAAATTAGAGTACTGGACCAATCTCACATNATATATATATATATATATATATATATATTAATTTCTCTACTCTTTTGATAAGAACGTAATTTTCTGGCGCCACTATTGAGTATTTTTCTTAAAGTCTAATATGGTTTATTTAGTTAGATTAATTTTCTAAATATCCGTGTTCTAAAATACACCCTTAAATCTTATTTTTAATATAAACATATTCAACTATTATTTTTAATTAGTCTAATGACTCTCCTATATCATAAAATAGACTAGGTAGCTCTATCAAACATATATTTTTCATTTTTTAGCACCGCCTCTTACTACCTGTTCAGGTTATACTCATATGAAATAGTTACGCTAGTGAGTTAAAGATGAGGTAGTTTTAAATGAGAGGAAGTGTACCCGAATTTGCGTGGAGGGAGAGTGAATAACCATCTAATTTAAACCACCCTGTGTACAACCGACCGATTTCGAGCCCCAGTCTCACCGTCGTCATCAGCAAACTAGTATATTGCGAGATTGATGCCATAGACCATGCAGCCACCGAAGCATATACCCTTTAAAATAAGGTGTCATGAACTGAATATGAAATAAATGAAAAGGTATAAATATAATCTTTTGTATGTTAAAACGTTTACAATTTAATATTAGCTCCCTTGATCTGTAAAAATCGTGTTCCATAAATATATTTAAAATTTCAACTTTAACTTTCCCCCCACCTTTAATGGTTGTGATGGTATCGTGTCGTGTTTGCCTGAAATGTGCTTGGGTAGGTGTTCTAGCAAAACAAAACTGTAGAAAAAGTTGCCTGACATGTTTATCGGCCGGCGCATTTGTGAATAAACCACACACAAGTGTCATTTTAACGGCTAGTAATTTATATCTCGTGCCATTTAAACATGGATTTTTATTGTAACAATTTAAGGCCGAGAACGTTTATTTTTATATGTATATTTATGATGGTTATTATAATATATTAAAAATATATAGCAATAACTTTGAAAATTTAATTTCATTTAAATATATAGATGGTCATTGTTTTACACGAATTGGTGACCTGGTGGTCTAGGGGTAAGGTGTCAGACTTCTATGCTGGCGGCCGGGGTTCAATCCTCGGTCCCGGCAAAGATTTATCTGATTACCAAACCCTTCCTTCACCTCTGACAAGACATCTTGTGAATGTGAGGAATGCCAGGCCTCCACCGTGGTTCGGAT
>CABFVX010001266.1:35270-45365 GCA_902151425.1 Timema shepardi | reverse complement strand
AATAATAATAATAATAATAATAATAATAATAATAATAATAATAATAATAATAATAATAATAATAATAATAATAATAATAAATTTTACACGAATTGAAATTTGTCGAATATTATGTGAATTCTTAGTGAATTTCCCTTTGCCTACATTTGAACAATAATAATTGTAATTGGATTATATGTCATGGAAGCCTGGAAATAGGTAATAATGTGCTTGATGCACCGTTTTTTTATCTCATAAGATTATTGATCGGGAGAGACATGACATCTGGTTAGGTCGCCTTATGTGTAGATTATTAGCCGCTGGTGGCATAAAGTGTTTTCTAAGGTAAACTTAAGGAACCAGTCTATACGTCGTACCCGCAATAAGATGATGTAATTATATTTAATATGGAGGTGGGGGACTATTAAAACTAACTTAAGCCTAATTTATCAACCCCTGGGGACCGTTGGGATAATTCCCCACAAGAGAAAAAATGCCCAAGTTATCAGCCGGGAATCAAGACCGGGACTGCTTAGTTCGTAGTCAGGTGCACTTACCGCTACACCACGTGGCCGGATAACGCATTGTTGAGAAATGTCAGTTTTTATTTAGGACTAGTTGAGCTATCACAGGTATATTGCGTCATATGTTTCTTATATCAAGATTGTATGCGTCATATTTTATGAGGATTGTGCTCTTTTTGTATTGGAAATAAAATGCCAAACGCCGACAGTTGGAAAACAAACATACAGACATTTTATACAGAAATGATTTTTTTTATGATAGTATAAGAATGTCTTCATTTTTCTTCCAGTTGTAAAGTATTTGTTTTTTTAAATGATGATTCAATATATTTTATTTCTTAACTTATCTTGAAATCGAGTGGGATTGTTTTACCCCTACTATTTCTTATTACACATACATACTAAATAAATAACCAAACTTGATGAGAATGGCTCTAGGCTAACCAGAGTGCAAACTTATTCTTTATGCACGTCTAACATGTAAATTGCCAAAATATCTCTTATTTACTGTTGTTTAAGATAAATCAACCGTAGTAGTATGTTTACTTTGGTATATCTTTTTCAGTTTATGTTAAATATAACCTGATTTTGGTTGGAAGAACATTCTAAAAAATTAAAACAATTTTTTGCTGCCAGCATTGATAACATTCCATAATATTATTTGTGTTATTTTAAATTTATTGATAATATTAATCAAACGGCACAGCCGCAAATAACATGACTTTATGTATGAAGCTATTAAAATGGTTTAAGTATATTTAGTAACTACCAGACACTGTTATTCCTACACAAATCAGGATACACATAATTATATGTTCAGTAGCATGTTTACTTTTATCGTAATTAGCCGCGAGTGGAACAAACATTTATTTGATGGCCTATGTATTTTTTAAACTCATTCTGGCATATTTTATAGCATTTTTTGTCACTAGATAAAATGTTCTGCTTGAGAGATAAACTTAGCCTTGTAAACCAGGCCAGTTTTGACAAGTTCTCGAGCTTATTTATTTATTCAAGACACACAGGCGCTCTAATTTCTTCACAAGGATCTACATTTTATTAGAAAAAAACGTGTGCACCTCATTCAATAGTAATACTTTAATGTGATTTATTAAAATTTCAACAAGAAACTTTAGACCCAATTTTTTTTTTAAATCGGTCTAAATAACTTATTTTAAAGAAATAAAAATTCACTTTTATACTCTTGTTCAATAAATTAAGTTAATATTTCAACCCAGTATTTATAATATGCTACACATATTTTAAAAGTTTCACAGTATAATTAGCTTAGCTAGAAACTTTGTCTATAATTTAATTTATTAAAATTATTTGAAAAATGACACCTGCACACGGGAATCTTTAACATAGCACGCCAATAACTTACCACTGAGATATCCAGAACTCGTCCCACTCTTAGGGGTCCTTTTTTACTCATACTTTAAGGCTGAGTCTGTGATGGACGTGTGGGCCAGGCGCATATGAGTGACCAATAGTATGGCGAGTTATCAGATATCCCAGCCATCTGCGACATGGGAGAGCTATTATGCTGCCAAGAATATACATATTTTTTTATTTAGCACCGCGTCTTACTACCCGTTCATTTTATACGCTTAAGTACTAATTACGCTAATGGATTATGAATGGGGAAGGTTGAATTTATAGAAAATTTGCGTGGAGGAAGAGTGGAAAATCATGTCGTTAAAGCCACCTCCAGTTCACTCGACCGAGATTCTAACCCCGTCCTCAGCAGTCTTGCACAACATGAAACTAGCGCGTTAGCCAACTACGCCACCGAGGTGGGCTGGTTGCCAGAAATATGATACAAGATCGTAAGTGAAGCAAATACAACGTAAAGGTTGCAAATAATTGTAATCGCAGTACTTTCCGTATGGTCCTGGATTGGATTCCAGTGTCTGGGTGTCATTTATCAGCTAACTAAAACTAGTTGAATTATGGTCTCCTCCTCACGGACAATGATATCCAACCTGTGTGTTGATATTCATTGAAACTTTGTGTTGTTTGAGCGCCAAATATAATTTTACCATTTCTATCTGTTAAGGCACCCTTGACCATACGAACAAAATTGTGTCAGTCCTTTATTAATTATTTCCTAAGAAAGACATATATATGTACACTAAATTAGATTCCAAAACACATATGATAGGGCCTATGTACAAATCCAACAAAATGCTTAACCTGCTAGTACTCCAAACCACGCCACTGCTTTACTCAACTTTGGAAACGTTTTAATAAGGTATAAAAATGTTTTAGAAGAGCTTTAATAAGCTATATTTTTAGAAATTAAAAATTCTTAATCAAAAAAGGTTTTCTATATTTGTTATTTGTAAGGCAATGTATTTGTGCCGTTTTTATACGACCAATCATATTCAAAAGCATTTTCTTTATACCTGGTTGTATACGAACGTCAGGAAATAGATAAAAAATTATACCAGGACGTTTACTTTGGAGAGACTTGAATATGTTTAAAAACCTTGACCAAGATATACTATTTAGAGTCCTATTTTCATAGGAACGGTCCCATCCCTATAAAAATTACTTTATTTACTTTCATATATTCATACGTCTAGTCATATAATCTCCAGCTGCCCCTTGGATGTATTTTAGAGAAACAAGCATATATATGTATATATATATACGCGTATAGCTCATAGAAGTACACTAGCTAGACGTAGTACTGAAAAAATATACTGACGTGAGGGGCGTGTGTATGATCCACATCACTTTAGAACTACAGTCCAATTTTCATACCAAGAGCATTTCATAAAATACTAAAACCCTTTTTTTACTGTGAACATTGATAACATTTTGCTATATTATATATAGTAAAATGTTATCTATATCTACACATATATGTATATTTTTAGGCTCAGACAAGTATATATACACTAATGAGATGGGAATTATAAAGTTTTATCTTAAAGGAAATTTACCCGAATATTTGTGGCAGGAGAGGAACCAACTTAGAAAAAAGCCCACCTCAAACACACCAACTTTGTATTCCAACTCCAACATACCCATTGGTGTTACAAAATATTATCTCAGCTGTTGATGTCGTGTTCACCTTGTGACACCTTCTTGAATATAAATATAAAATTATATCGGGTAGGGTTTTTTGGGTATTTATGGGTCTGGATAGGAGAATGTTGGTGCTCTAACCTGAAGTAACCAATGTTCGCAAGAGACAGCAAATATGGAAGCTTAAGGTGCGGCAGAAGGGAGCGCAAACATTTTTACAGTTTTTATAGAATGGAAATTTTTTGGCCAAAATAAATCAAATTTTTCTCCATTGGCAACATAGAGTTTAGTTTGTTGCAAATGCTAATATCAACAGATTTTGAATATATGTCAATGTTGTCCTGGAAATTTGTCAAAAAAAATTAAATAAAGAGAAAAAGGTTTTGACAAAATTCCAGGATACCCTTGACAGATATTCAAGATTTGTTGTGCAGAAAACTAAACTCTATGTTGCTACTGGAGAAATATTTGATTTATTTTGGCCAAAAAAGTGTAATGCTGTAAAAACTGTAAAATTACTCGCACTCCCTTCTGTCGCACCTTAATGTGAATAATTGCGCTGTTCAGCGGAAGTTGCATTTACTTCGGGTATAATAATTGAACTTCCGATATTAAACGCGTACATGAACACCGGCTATACCAACATTAGCTAAACGTTAGGTGAGCTCCTTTTACAATGATGAAACTCAATTCAAATTTCGATGACAACTGACTGATTTACATGAGCGGCTGAATGTACAACACAACAAAGATATAGAGTCTGGAGAAAGCCGTTCCCACTATCGACAACAACAACAAAAATCATCACATCGCGTATCATTGGCATTCCAGTCCTTTTCAAGATAATTTATACCATGTGAAAATCGATTTTTTTTTTCCACATAGAAACCAAACCAAGAGTAAACAAATTCAACAAAATTGTTCATGCAAAAGTTGAATACTCTCTTTGTTAATGGACAACTTATCCGTGCAAAATTTTGTAACTTTCTCTATCATCAGAGATAACAATTATTATTTTAGAGTTGTCTCTCTAATATCTATCTATTATTGAGATTTAACAACAACAAAAATTAAATCTACATTTTTGTTTATACCGCTAGTATTTATAGTTCATCATTGGCTAACCAACGTACTATGATAATTACTCAAGTTCAATAAATCTATCTAATCCGACCATTTTCTTGAAAAGTCCAAAAATAAACAGTAATAACATCTTAGCACCTTATCATATAATACGTTGTATTTTATTTATTAAAGCAAATCATTACGAATTCAATAGCATCGTTTTATTCACAAGGAAACGGCGAATCCAATTATACTTTTATAGTTATTTTAATCTTCTTATTTAATAGTAAATACCCATTAAATAACTAAATATTCTACTTTATATTAAGAAAAAAAATATTTTATATTATATTTTATTATATTAAATTAGTTAGTTTACAAAACAACACATTTTCAATTTTTGGGGGGTCCTGGTTTTAGTATTGCACAGAGTTTGCTAACTTTACTATTCAAACAGTAAGCTGTTGTTAATGAGAATTTAAATAAGTTATTTCTAGATGATTAAAAAGTTTGACCCAATTTATACATTCGCAATTATAATAGTATATCGGTCGATGATGTGATTCACTCTAGATTTAAATTAGTAATTTATTATGAAATTGAACTCCTGTATATTTAAACTAACAACCAATGGGAGCTCAATGTTCGATTGAATATTGAATAGTGTGTGTGTGTGTGTGTGTGTGTGTGTGTGTGTGTGAAATATAAAATTAGACTGAGACTTCACGGATAAAAAAGGTGCTAGTGATAAATAATAAAAATTATTATTTTGATCAATTTTGGTCCTAATCCTTAACCTAATTGATGCTAATTATTTCTGTTGAGTTAAGGATTCTGGGTTTAATTAAGTGGAATGGATAGAGCTAGCTCTAGATATAGATATGATGGAATGAGGTAGACTGGATAGAACTAGTTCAAGGTAGGGATAGAGTGTAATGAGGTGGACTGGATAGAACTTGTTCAAGATAGCAATAGGGTGTAATAAGGTGGATTGGACAGAATTTGCTCAAGATAGGGATGGGGTGTAATGAAGTGTACTGGATGGAACTAGCTCAAGATAGGTATAGAATGTAATTAAGTGGACTGGATAAAACTAGCTATAAATAGGGATAGTATGTAATGAAGTTGACTAGATAGAACTAGCT
This sequence comes from Timema shepardi, assembly GCA_902151425.1. Lineage (NCBI taxonomy): Eukaryota > Metazoa > Arthropoda > Insecta > Phasmatodea > Timematidae > Timema > Timema shepardi. Next base: position 39,616 of record CABFVX010001266.1, on the reverse strand, counting down.
CAAGATAGGGATAGGGTGTAATGAAGTGGACTTGATAGAACTAGCTCAAGATAGAAATAGGGTGTAATGAAGTGGACTGGATAGAATTAGCTCAAGATAGGTATGGTGTGTAATGAGGTAGAATGGATAGAACTAGTTAAATATAGGGATGGGTGACATACTTTTGTAAGTGTGGCAATGCATATTTGAGTTCCTAATGTCATGGAGTAAATAAGAAGCGATTATCGAGTATCTTCTGAATGAAACAAAACAAATTCCCGCTATCTGTACTTCCAGTGCTGCCATCCATTAGAATGAACCGTGAACGGTCTTATACCCCCACTCGATGCTCTCTAACCTCTGAAACACTGTGAGCATGCGCGAGTACCGGGTTCGACCCTATCAAGCTCTGCGCTTGTCCTGCGCTCTTTCACGGGAAGGAAGTACTAACGAAACAGTTGAAGTGCGATGCGCGTGAACCCATCTAATCGCTCGGTGGAAGTTTCCCGTTGATAGGACCCGTGTTCACAAAGTAGAACAACCTTTTATTTATTATTTTATTTATTAATTAAGACATTAATTAAAATGTGTACCTGTTTGAGAACAAGTGTATCCAATTATCGGTTGATTACTCTTCTCCTAATGACATCGTGGATAAACAGCGTGTTTCATAAAGGCAGGTAAAGTTTACATTATTAATGTTGTGTTTGGTGGCAGATATTTAATAAAGGATAAAATAAAAATATACTGATTATTTTTTTGTAATTATATTGCTTCGAAAGTGTTTATATTTTAGAAACGTTTTATATCTTGAAGCTATATCATTTCTATTTGTACTATTTTTAAATTTCTGAAACCTAATAACTTAAGTTAAAATATTAGCAAAAACTATTTCGCTTGGCTTCTTTCATGCTTCTGGAAAGTTTTTTTAAAATTATTACTATCTAAATAAAACACTCTTTTAAAAAATCAAAGAGTAAGAGGAGGATAAAAAATCTTTCCTACGAAAATCCGAAATGTTTTTTATCGGAAAATTAAATTAAACGTCAATACAACGTTCCAATATATTATAAATGGAAGAAATTTTGTCTTAACTAAATTTTGAAGATATATAATCAGGTTTATTTTGGCATTTATTTCAATTATTTTGTATAAAATATTATATATATAAATATATATGAATTTATTATCATCCTATTTATGCGAAAGCCTCTAACATACATTATAACTTTAAGAATTTTATGCCACCATTATTTTAATTTTGTTTGTGATTAATACTAGAATAAAGTGTATGATTTCCTTTATTAGAAAGTTTTTAAGGTTGGATGTAAAGAATCAAAATCAAGGAACATATTTTTATAGTTTTTATCTACAGAAACACTTTTGGGAAATATAAATATACTTTTTTTTCAGTAGTTATTTCCAGTTTAATATTTTACACAATATGGTCATTATTATAACAGATTTTAAATATTTGTAATAAACATCATGGATTTTGTACAGGACTAAGTCCCCTCATTCAAAAAGTGTATTTTAAAGTGTCACCATGTTCTTGAAAAAATATTCAAAAACTGTTGAGATTACTGCATGTAAATTATTATTATTATTATTATTATTATTATTATTAGCACCGCGTCTTATTACCCATTCGGTTTATACGCACTTACGCTTATGGTAGGGTGCGTGTGAGATGAAACGGAGGACCTACAGTTTAACGTGGAATCCGAACCACAGTGTAGGCCTGTCATTCCCCACATTCACAAGTTGTGATTAATACACTTCTTGTCAGAGGTGAAAGAAGGGTTTGGTAATCAGATAAATCTGTGCCGGGACCGAGAATTGAACCCCGGACCCCCAGCACAGAGGTCTGACACCTTACCCCTAGATCACCAGGTCACCTAAAAAAAAGTCAAACATATATATTGAAATTAATAATATAAGAAACGCACTTAGATGTTACATTTACTTAAATTGATATGTATAACTTCTTTTAGTCAATTATATCAAGACATAAATCAAGAATAAATTTAAGTAAATGTAATATCTAAGTGCGTTCCTTATATTATTAACTTCACATAATTCTCCTTACTATAATTATAATGAGTATTACCAAAATATCTATTGAAGTAATATTTAATTTATGTTTACCAAAATTTAGTTTTCGCTATAAAAGCTGCAAATATAGTTACCTAAACTAGTGTTCCTTTTCACCCAACATTGTTATACATAATACATTATTTTGCACATATAGGGATATCTAGATTTAAATATAAAATGACGTAAGTGATTTAAAGGGTAAAAGCACACAATAAAACTCAGATCATGACCTATGGGTAGGATGACCACACCTACTTTTTTTGCAGGATGGTACTGTTTGGGAGGGGGGTCCTTTTGTCCCACAGAACAAGTAGTAGTACACTTATAGGTACTTTTTTTAACTTATTAGGCTACTTCCAAAAGTTTTTTTTGTTACATACATCTCTCAAAAAAAATATATTACCTATTATTGAGTTCCTAGAGTTGTTTTACTTTTAATGTATTTTTATAATTTTTGTACGCCTACTGAAATATTAGTTTAGTGTGATTAGAAACCAACATTATAAATTGTCTATAATCAAAAATAAAAGCTAAACAATATATATATTTAATTATCCATACAATCGGAGTTTTTCTTGATATTAATATTTGTTCATTTAAATGTACAATGAAGTTAATATTTTTTAGATTTTATTTGACTTGACATAACTCAGTGTGACCTAGAACTAGAAATGAAAAGTGAGTTAATAAATAGCTTGGTTTTTCAACTTTTTTTTCTCTCTATCTTTCTAATATATTAACTCTACCTACTTTATTTCTCGTTTTTAATTTTTTTAGGCTACTTTTTCTCAAAACAATAATTATGGCCGCCATACCAAAAGTCAAGCTAGAGGAGTAGATATTAGAGAGAGTAATCACTTCTCTAGTTAGCTACTGAGAGGGATATTTATATATTAGTTAATCCATTGAAAGAAAAACAATATTATTGGTTTAATTTATTCAAGAGCTAATTTACTCAGTCTTAATCAACATGTCACCGATTTTATTCATCTTAGGATAGTATTTTGTGGCCTTTCACACAAAATTAATAATACAACACTTAATCAACACTGGATAAATATATCTAATTTTTACCCATAGTGTAACTATAATAAAGTGGAATATAGTGAAATCAGGTTAGTAAAATATATAAAATGAAATGGTTTTGCAATAAACATTTAGAGCATTTAACTTTATTATTAATAATAATATTATTAATTATTAATATTATAATTATTAATAATAATATTATGATTAATAATATTATTATTGTTATTTGTAAATTTGAAAAATTACCTACATGGCACGTTATCCAAAGCCATGTTCAAGTGTCATTTTTCAAATTTACGAATATGTTATTTATGCAGCTATATCCGTAACCTAAAGATAATTTCGATCTTTATAGCTTCTTTATTCATTTACAGTTAATTAGGACGCGTTAACCTTCACTTATTATAATTATTTCATTGGTATTGATACCATCCATCAAAAGTAACAGTTGTAAGCTGTGTGATTTGAAGAAGGATTATATCTACTATTTTTATTCGTTCCTATTTTTATCATTTGAACAAATGAAACAATTTAATCAAAATATTCACACAAATATTATTCTAGAAGCACACAATTGAATGTATTTCTTAGTGGGCTTTTGGCTGGCCTCTTGATCCAAGGGTCAGAATTCCTCTCTACTAATTTGGAGGTCCTGGTTTCGATTCTAGGTGGCATCATAGGTATTTTTCCCAGGGGGAAATTGTTCGGGTGGTTGCCTTGTCTGGTTAAATAGGTCTAAGTTAGGCTTAAGACTTCTACTGGCAGTAAACATTCAAAATGATTATCATCAAATCAGTTCATCCGGGTGAAGTAACCACAGATACATGGTGCGCCAACCTCAGAAGACGGATTCCCATCCGGCTTTGTCAGTATTATTATTAGCACGGCGTCTTACTAACCATTCGTATTGTACGCACTTACGCTAATGTGAAATGGTAGGGTGATTGTGAGATGAAATGAAGGACCTAGAGTTTAACGTGGAATCCGAACCACGATGGAGGCCTGACATTCCACACATTCACAAGTTGTGATTAATACACGTCTTGTCAGAGGTGAAGGAAGGGTTTGGCAATCAGATAAATTCATGCTGAGACCTAGGATTAAACCCCGGCCCCTAGCACAGAAGTATTGACACCTTACACCTAAACCGCTAGGTCAGCAAAGGTTGACGTCAGTAGAAGAGGAATGTCTAGCCGACAAATCCTGATAGAATATGCCAAAAATTATATAAATAAAAAAAT
>CABFVX010001266.1:0-29939 GCA_902151425.1 Timema shepardi | reverse complement strand
GGAGAGGGTGGTGGGAGGTTGAAATATGGGTTGGCCTCTATACTGCATGGTACATTCTCAGATAACTCTAGATATCTGTTCCTCTCAGCGTAAGTTTTAGGATCCAAGCTTGGTTAATGTTCGACCAACACGTAGTATTGATTCACTTTTCGTAGTATATGTGGGTGATTAAAATTATATTATTGAAAACAAAACAGCTCGAGACCATTAATTATTATGTATAATTAAACACCTTTCAGAGCTACGAAATAAATTATTACGCCACAAGGTATATATATATAATCTTTGTTGTGTTATTGAGGACCCGTTGAAGAGCTTTTGCCGTGCTTAGTCCATTGAAAATAATCTTCTACGTGAGTCTAGAGCAGGGATGGATAATCTTCGGTGTTTAGGCCACATGAGAACTTTTGAGATGTTCGGTGCGGCCTTTTAACATATTCTGTCAATTATGTATCGTCATCGTTTATGAACTATACATTCTCAAACTTAAGTTGTATTTCTACGATATAATAGAATTAAGTGTTTTATTAACTGTTAAGATGTTTAGTTTATATAACTCTAGTCTTGAGTGATTTTTAATCAAATTTTATATTCCTTCTTATATGCTGATATATAGTCATAAAATGTTTAAGTATTTTTGTACAATACATATCTACTGTTGCATTAAAAAATGAACCAAATTCCCCGAAGAACAAACACGAAAAGAAGGGGGGGGGGGGAAACTGTTTCTATCAAATATTTTAATTAAGTACCTATGTATTCTAATTTTAAAGGGTTTTTCTCTATGAATATAAAGGGTGTGTTTTAATTGGTGTCTTAATATTTTAGTGGCGTGTTACCATCCACCAAACATTTACAAATGCTCATATAAACATTGGTCTAAAAACGCTTAGTTTATGAGGTCAGAGGAATTTTACTGTTCGATTAGTTACGACAAATCTGTGAAGGGAAATGCGACCTTCCAATATAAAAAAGTTTTCCCACCTCTGGTCTAGAGATTACCTGCATCGGTGGGCACGCAGACTAATTGCTAGGTTCATCTATTCTGGTTTTAATAGTGATTGGGATGTTTTTTTTAGGAATGCAGACAGGTGAATGGAAGGTTTTTTTTATCCTTAAATGGTTTCCCGCCCTCCTTCCGCGTAAATTTGATTATATTTACCCTAAACGTCCACCTTACTCTTCCCTATTCTCTAAACGTAGTTAACGGATGTATCATCAAAGCCCACTTCAATGGCCAAACGGTCTAAGGAGTCGCTATTGCAATAGATTAGACTTCTGATGAAGAAGCGATCTGATTTCGAATTCCCATCGGCTGTACTGAAGGGTAATTTTTCCTATATGATTTTACACTCTCCCTCCGCGCAAATGTATGTGAACTTCCTCTCAACTCAAGCTTCCTCATAACTAAAACACATCAATGTATTTATTACATACCCGTATAACTCGAGGGTGTAATAAAACCACAACATTTCACGAACGGGGTTTGTGTTTTTCTAACACCACATCTTTCTACCTGTTCAGGTTATACACATATGTACTCATTAAACTAATAATTGGTTAGGGATTATGAAGGCTTACCTTAGAGTAAATGCACCCTTATTTGTGTGGAGGGAGCGTGGGAAACTGTTTAGGAAGAACCATTCTCAGTGAACCCGACCGGGACTGAACCCCGATCACCTCGTCTTCATCAGTCTAGTCAAACACGAGATTAGCGCATTAGACCACGTGGCCACCGAAGTGGGTAACGATGTTGTTGATGACTCGGAAATGGAACTCTTTTCTCCATCGTTCCATCGTGAACAGGGAGTCGAACCGGATGCTGAGCGATAATTGATAACAGAAAATAACGATTAATTTTAAAGAACCAGAACAGGAATAGGGACCCTAAAAATAAATTGCTTGAGAACCAAAACAGAAGTATATATATATATATATATATATATNTATATATATATATATATATATATATATATATAAGGGTCATGAAAGTTGTTATTGGTCCTTAAGGGTTCTAACCAGTAACGGAAATTTCAAAGGTTTTTTTTATTGCGGAACCGATAAATATTTTTGTGCGACTCCTGATCGTGAACTATCCTGTGACTGTTTAAAATGTCAAGAACTTTAACGTCTTGAGAGTTACCCGTGATCTTGTGGTCAACCAGATAAAACCTCTTGAGTACATGAGGCAGCTGACGGTAATATTCACTCTGGTCATAAGTCATCTCGTCTTAATGCGGACCTCTCTCCTTCTCTAATTTGATGTGGGTCGACACTAATAATAGCAGGTCTTGTGACCATTAAGGTCGTAGACAGGGCCGGTGACAGGGGGACATCTGTACCGGACCCCGAGCTAAAGCGGGACCCGTCCTTAAGGACGTTTTAGTGATGTAATTTTAAGACTTGGCTGCAGTGAAAGTGATAAGATTATATAAAAAGTGGAATTGACTGTTAGTCAACTATTCGACTATTATTTTATCCTTTTTTTTTCTTTTTTACTAAGAGAATGTCATCAGGGTTTGTCAACTAGACATTCCTGGTACTTTACTGACAATGGCAAATATGAGGTTTGAACACCATGTCGGTGTAGCTACTTCACCCAACAAGATGATATTATGATGATAATGTTATTATTATTACCGCGTCTTACTACCCGTCCGGGTTATACGCACTTACACTAATGTGTAATGGTAGGGTGATTGTGAGATGAAATGGAGGACCTACAGTTTAACGTGGAATCCGAACCACTGTGGAGGCCTGGCATTCCCCACATTCACAAGATTTATTGTGAGAGGTGAAGGAAGGGTTTGGTAATCAGATAAATTTATGCCGGGACCGGGGATTGAACCCCGGCCGCCAGCATAGAAGTCTGACACCTTACCCCTAGACCATCAGGTCACCTACAGTCTTGTTACAAAAACCCGTGTTTTTTATATACATAAATTATGCTTTTTTCAGCCCAATAATAATAAAGTGAAACCATTTCCTGTATGTCTTCCTTCAAGAGAAAGATTTTCCGAGGGTAATATAATATGAAGTAATATGTGACAGACCTCGTTGACTGTCGCATCACGTACGCGCGATCGCCTTTATAGACCTCATTGCCCTAGTTGTCAGCCGTCTTTCCCCCGTTTCACTCCTGAGGCGAAGCTTCGGATGTCATTTGTTCCTTAAGTTGCATTTTCTTTATTTAATTCACCATAAAGAGACACTGACCCGCGAGTGTTTCTTGTTATTGTTTTTTTTTATCATCAAGACCACGATTACATGACTGAATATTATTTATATTTCTTGTGCCAAGAAATAAGATAAGCCGAAATAATTTTTTACACACTGTTTAAAAAAAAAAGTCTGCTTCAAAATAAAAGCAATATAATTAATATCTAAACTACATTCATTTAAATTTTAAGCTGTGATACCAAATCATAATTCGAAAAGCAATTATTCATCATTTATAACTAAACTATTTTTAATTTTTATTTTAATTGTTCTTTAATAAAATAACAAAAATTGACCTCATTTTGCTAACTACCCGTGGTATCCGCATTCAGTCACATTAAATTAAATGTAGTAGTGATGAGGGAGGTACAATTTAAGGAAACGTACCTAAATTTGCGTGTAGAAAGAGGGGGAAAACATTTAATATTAAGCTCCCTCATTACCTTCGTCTAGGATTCTAAACCCAAACATTTCCCACATTTCCCCAATTTCCCCCATCGCCCAAAATAAAATATTATATTAGTCCACGGACCCACTGAAGCTGGTAATATAAAATATGATTTTGGCCTATGAATAAAAATGTATTATGACGACAGATCTAGACTATTCCGGCTTTGTTTCGACCAATTTTTGACTTAGCCCACTTTGATGGTCAAATGGTCCAAGCCAAGGCGTAACTCTCGCAATAGAATGGACTGCCGAAGACAAGTAGGTTGGAATTATAATACCTGTCGGATGTAATGAGGGTGGTTTTTCATATTTGGTTTTCCACTCGGTTTCTCGATAGTTCCCAGGTACCGAAGAAACCATTATTTCATAAAAATATTCTACGAACTTAGATTAAAATACATACTTTTTTTAAAACTACTTATCATTATCATACCATTCAAAGTTACCTTGGTTAACATAATTGGTTTCCTTAAACATGTTGGCAACAATCTTACGGGGATATACTTAAAAAAGGCCTAATATTGTTTTCTCCCCATATCCTACTACCCATCCAGGGTGATTACACTACTGTACCTGGGATGAGGAGGGAGGAGCTTAGAGAAAATTTATCCAAATTTTATGGAGTAAAAGTGGAAAACCATATAGTAAAAACCACCCATAACGTTATTCAAACCTCGAGCTCAGTGGTCTCCAACTGAGATCCGCAGATTTATCTTGCGTGATAAAAATCCTCAGCACAACAATCTTCGGATGGGGAAATAAAGCCGTCTGCCCCATGTAAGAGGGATTGGGGCATCCTCCTCCGTGCTATCAATGTCCACACTCATCAGCTCTGTGCCCTGACCTATCTTCGGTGTTATGACTTTTACTGGTCTCGAACACATGGCCACCAGGCGTTGCGCGGTTGTTGTCTCAGACTTCTTATATGGTTTTAGGCGTCCTCCTCCGTACTGGACAGGGACTCAAGCTGTATAATATTCTCCCCAAACGTTGCTGTAGCTTGGTAGCTGAGCATGTAAGGCATTCCAAAGTAGCCCCTTAACAACTGGCTCCTTCTCCGGCTCCCCTCTACAATAAATGTATAAAACTCGTTGTTATACATAAAAATAAAGGAGGGGTGTTTTCCCAAAGTTACTAGTTTTGCAAGTATGTACATATTTTTTGTTAATTGGCAAAACAATCTGTGTTTTTGAAAACACAACCTGTTACGAATACATAACTGTTGACTCAGAACAAATTAACAGTATAAATTCTTAAGCTTACGTCATACTTGCATGTTCTAGATTATCTAAGGTTGCAAGCTATGACACTAATAATTTATTATTATTATAAATATATAAAGTCAAGAGAAAAACTCAATATTTTTTTATATCGGCCAACCAAATTTTTTTTTAAATCCATATGATCTGCAATATCAAAAAGGATGCTGATCCTCTCCTTAGAACGTGCGGCCATCGAAGCGGGTAAGAACCAAATGGATGCCAATAGTTATGGAGTGTTTTAAAATTTGTATCTAATTGAGCGAGGCTGTCTTTACGATTTTAGTGTCCAGAAAAACATTTTAAGCTCCTGGGAACTGCTTCTATTCATAGCTTGTGTAGTTTGTAACAAACTGTCTTACTAAAATGTTAGCTCTACCATAAGGGGATATATAAACACGCGTAGTAATCACAGAAATAAGGCTACATAATAATCAAGAACCCAAAATTTCAAACAAAAATTAGATAATTTTAAAAATTAGTTTATTTTATGAATGAAAGTTCTCTTTTGATCTAACTTTCTGTAGTTTTTAAGGCCCACTTAAGAAGTCAATTTGACTTAATTAGGGTCCAAACTGACCAAGCTCATGTTTGTTATGTGTGTATCAAACTCTCGACGGTGGCAAAATTCTAAACAACAAACTATAAAGTATTTAAATGTTTATCATGCAAATTTTTAATAATAGTATTTTTTCATAGCGAAGAAATAGTTATTTTAGTAATAAATATAGATAGGTAGACCCACGTATATCTTTAGTATAATATTCGGGGCGCCATTCATTCATGTTGCCCCAAAAAGGAGTGAAATTTAGGGCTCCTTTGGCCATAAATCCTCCACTGAGCTACAAACAAAGCGAAACAAAGTCAATAATAATCTTAGTGCATAAATAGATAACGTTGAGATTGTATTATTATAGTGTGCCCTATATAAATGATGAAAACTACACCCCCATTTTGAAAATGTTGGTTCTAGGAGCAATAAAAGAAAACTCCCAAGGGAATAAAGTAGACTTTTATTACTTTACATAACTTTTGTTTCAAGCACAATACGTATTTAATGCCTACCCGACGCACAACTTAACCTAAATATGTCTCTTCTCCCCAAAAAAGATGGCAACCGGCATAAAATTAATTGACTTCAGACTTGAAATTACATCTGCAATGTAAACTACTTTCTTCTCTTTATTTTTAATTTTTTTTCTTTCTTTTGTTTGCTCTTGTTTTCCACTTCAGATAAAAATAGCAATTTATTCTTGTGCAATTTGCCGTCGTGTGAATAATAGCGTATGAAGCCTGTGGGATTTGTTTGCTCTGCGGGGGGTCGCTATGCATGTAGAGGGGAGTATAATGAGGTTTGCCGGAGAGGCATTAAGAGCGAGGAAAATTTACCAAAAGAAGTGACAAGCGAAATCGAGACTGAGAGTGATAAAAAAAGAAAGAAAGAGCCTGGCGAAAAGTGAAAGAAAATTTACTTGACATCTATTTTCGAATAATTCAATTTATAATAGAGTGATAAATGATAACTTTCATCCATTCGTAGCCGGCCGGGTCTGTAAAATAAGTGGAGCCAGCTTCGTATTCTAGAAGAGGTTAGTTTGATCTTAGAATCTCAGATTTCCTCACAAACAAATGATGAATTTCCTGATGGTGTTGGGTGGTAATTGTGCTGCATTAGGTTGAGCTATACCCTGATTTATTCGGAAAAACCGCATTTGATAGTTATTATTATTATTATTAGCACCGCGTCTTACTACCCGTTCGGGTTATACGCACTTACGCTAATGTGTAATGGTAGGGTGATTGTGAGATGAAATGGAGGACCTACAGTTTAACGTGGAATCCGAACCACGGTGGAGGCCTGGCATTCCCCACATTCACAAGTTGTGATTAATACACGTCTTGTCAGAGGTGAAGGAAGGGTTTGGTGATCAGATAAATCTGTGCCAGGACCGAGGATTGAACCCCGGCCGCCAGCACAGAAGTCTGACACCTTACCTCTAGACCGCTAGGTCACCTTGATAGTTATTAACGTTACTAAAACAATTTTAACATATCCATATATCAAGTCATGTTATCTGCAGCTGTCACTTTTGATAAAGATTTTAAATACCCATAAAGTAGAAGAAGTATGTTTGAATTTTCTTAGCTGTTCTTCTAAATAAATTCAGGGTATGGTTTGTAAGCCATACATTGATATGGTAGACATGGGTTAGTTAAGGAGGTCTGTGGAGGCAGAGATGGGAGTTGGAAGCAATTTTGTGTGGATTTGGAGTGGGCTGCAAAATAATAACTTATAATACTATTATTATTATTAGCACCGCGTCTTACTACCCGTTCAGGTTATACGCACTTACGCTAATGTGTAATGGTAGGGTGATTGTGAGATAAAATGTAGGACCTACAGTTTAACGTGGAATCCGAACCACAGCGGAGGACTGGCACTCCACACATTCACAAACTGTGATTACTACACGTCTTGTCAGAGGTGAAAGGAGGGTTTGGTGATCAGATAAATCTGTGCCGGGACCGAGGATCGAACCCCGGACCCCCAGCACAGAAGTCTGACACCTTACCTCTAGACCACCAGGCCATCTAATATTATAACAATATATGCTATTTCATTTTCGTTTCATACATTTTTTTTATTCTTTATGATCAATATTTGTAATTTCAAATGACAAATGTATTCAAATATACGTTCACAATGCCGCAATGCTGCATTGGAGCATTTTACTTCAGTAAATTTGTTATTACTAATTAATATTTTTTATCAATTTATGGCGGAATCAGAGTAGAAGTTGAAGGCTTGTTGTACCAACTCCATAACCCTCTGATTATTAAGAGCATGTTAAACACTTAGACAATAATCGCAGTACTATAGTAACATCTATAAATACTCGGCAAAAACAAAAGTGCATACCTCTTTAGTTGTGTTTTGTTGTGTGTTTTTTTTAATCTCAAACCACATTTTCTCAGAAAAGCTCTACTTCGAGTTATCCAATTGATAGGGGTGTTCGGGATTCCCGCGGGAAAATATATTTCCCGTTCCCGACCTGATTGTCGGTAAACACATTCTGTAATACATAAAATTTTGGGAAAAGTTCGGGAATTGCTTTTTTTCACCTATTACATTTACTTTTAAACTTGATTTTAATGTTTTCTTTATTATTTAGATATAAACATGTGTGTTAACCTATTCTAGATGTAAATTTAGATTTCAAATGTGTTTAATAAATGTTTATAATTTATGTAGCCTAAGTATTATTAAAAGTGTTAAAAATTGCTTAAATTTTCAACTTTATATATATATGTCTAAATTTCCACCATTAATGCCTATGTATTCATTCAACAAATTAAATATTGTCAGTGTTTCAAAGTACGTATTATTAGCAAATTTAAAAATAATTAGTTTTACATTTTTAATTCCCGTTCTCGTCTCGAAGTAATGAATTCAAATTCCCGTCCCCGATCTCNCGATGGTCGAGTCTCGTTCCCGATCTCGTCTCGATGGTTGGGTCTCGTTCCCGATCGTGTCTCGATGGTCGAGTCTCATTCTCAATCTCGTCTCGATGGTCGAGTCTCGTTCCCGATCTCGTCTCGATGGTTGGGTCTCGTTCCCGATCGTGTCTCGATGGTCGAGTCTCATTCTCAATCTCGTCTCGATGGTCGAGTCTCATTTTCGATCTCGTCTCGATGGTCGAGTCTCGTTCTAGATCTCGTCTCGATGGTTGAGTCTCGTTCCCAATCTCGTCTTGAACCAAAAAAAGCATACCTCTTCCAAATGATATGAATTTAAATAGAATTTTATTTTTACAACTAGCTTTTAAGCCTGTCTAAGACATGTTGATTGTAATATTAACCCAACCTAACAAAACCTAGCCTTGAATTGATAAGCGTATATTGTAATGCTATACTTTGTTTACATATAAAAAAGGCATCTTTCTGTCGCAAGAGTGCATGAAGTGATAGTGAATTAAATTAATTATATTTTTATTACATTAATTATTAAAAAGTTTTACCAAAAGGCCACGCTCAATTGATCATGGGTGAAAACCATGTTAAAGGGTTTAACTGATAACTAATTAACAATATTTGAGAACACCAGTTTAATTGGGAATTGCCTCCGTCCCAAAATAAAGGATATGCCAGGGTATAGAGGTGCCAAATAAATTCTCGGTAAGAAACATATGTTAAAATTGTCTCATAGATTAAAGATTTGTATCCAATGTTGTCACTGATAGGCAGTTCGATTACACAGGCCCTTTTTAGAATTCAAGTTCCCAAGGACCATTATTATAATGTCTATTTTTTTTTTAAGTTTAGTTTGTGTTATGGTATTCCTGAGGGCCTCAAACTTTTTAAAAACTCTACGGGATATTTACCCTTTTTCCCACCCATCCTTAATCCTCGTACACACTGGATGATAATCACTTGATGAAAGCCAATCACCGATGTTTCCCTGTAATGTTTCCCGGCGATGTTTACCATATGTATGGATACACGGGAACATCGCCAGAGTATCCGGGGGTAAAAGATCGAAGAAAGGTTCCAGTGTCTAGTCTCCCGCCTCTAATGGGAAACATCGCTCTACGCACAAGACTTACCGGGCAACTTATGAATTTAATTCAGGTGATTTCTATCTATCGTCCTAGTAAACAAGTTTAATTCATACTATGGAGATAATTTTTGATGCTACCAAACAACGTAGCTCCTCAAAATCCAATTTCATCATTCATTTGAAAATTTAAAATGAGAACCCATCATCTAACAAAGGCTCTGACAAGAAACAGTAATCATGATTCTCCCCAGTCTTAAAAATTCTCTTTCCCACTAATGTACTAATGTATTTTTCGAATTTGGCGTCATTTGCCTATCATGAAAGCCTCAGTAACACCAGCAGAGATGTTTGGACTCATCGCAGGGGGACTGATAATCTTTGGCCATTCGTAGTAGACATACAACATCGGTGGAGACTTTTGTCCGGACACAAGTTGATGTATGTGTGGGCGATGTTGCCGAGTGGCTGAATACTTGTAACCTATCTTCCATCGATCATTTCCAAGTGTGTACTAGGTTTTACAGTCTATCTCACTGATGTAACAATGGACCTCTCCTTCTAACTATACCAAATACCTCCTCATTTATTTGTGTATCTTAAATTTTCTCAGACAAAAAATGACCATTCGAAATATAAGTTGGGCTCAGCCAATTTCCAAATGTTTCGTGAACTACCGAGCAGTGTGTCAAACTTTCCTCTGACCCGTCTATTATATTCTCTTCCAAACTGTTTTTTTTTTCAGTTTTCCTTCATTCAATTTTATTAGCCAATAACGGAAGCTACCCGCATCAGTGGCCACATGGTTGAGGCACAATATACTAGACTGCCGAAGACGAGGAAATCGTGGCTCGATTCTGGTTGGGTGGACTGAGGGTGGTTTTTCCTAAAAGGTTTCACATTCTTCCTCCACACAAATGTGGGTACACGTCCTCTAAATGCTATCTTCCTTACCCTTAACACATTGATGTAATTAGTACATAGACGTATTGCCCGAACGGGTAGTAAAGCGTGGTACTAAAAAATAAAAAAAATAACGGACGGCATTGTCGATTTACCATACATTATTATTTAACATGATAATTTTAAACTCCTTCCACACCTGAGAGTATTTAATGTTTGTCTGGATAATTGCTGTACTATGAGCTTGCGGAAGAAATAGGAGGTATTACCTGAAAACATCCATCAATAGTAATACTTTTCATACATACTCCTCACATGCCAAAAAACGACTGCAAAGGGTAAGCTTCTTTTACGTATTTGACTTAAAGAAGAAATTTATTTATGTCAAATGTTGTATACAATTAATTTATCCATAGGGTTTTCTTTAATTCAAGTATACATTTGTATGTAGTTACAAAATAAATGTTCGCAGTTGAATTAATTTTATTGATGTATATTGACCAAAGTGGATTTAGTGACAATCTTCTTGATCCACGCCGAGCCATAGTTTTAGGGGGGTGTAGTAATTAGTTTCGACCAAAAGAAGCACTTAAATAAATAATTACAGTACAGATGTTCACTTTTAAACTACATTACATAAAAGTGGTAAATAAAATAATAAGCCCAAAATAATAAATAAAATACTTGTGATTTAATTGGGTACTAAGAAATAAGCCCAGATTTACTATGTGAGTAAATTCACATTTTGCATGAGCAAATTGCATATTTGAATAGAAAAATCTGTATATTTGAAACGGATTGCAAACCCAACCTGTTTGTAGTGAAAACAGCCTGTGCAATTATTCGGGAATAATAGAAGAGTGATTACTACCGGATGTTATTCTGTCAACTGTAACCGAGATATCTGCTAGGATTAATCGTAGAAAGCTGTTTCCTATACTTATACTAATCGGTATAATGTCCTCTATCCTTCAGTGATGTATTTGGACGCCATTTTCCGTACAGTCTGTATATATTTCGGGGGACTTGTAAATAATGACTGTGTAAAATAATACCTTTAGAGTTTATTTCGCTTATTTTTCTCTTCAATGTGAAGTAACTTGATTAATATATAAAATAAGGGTCCAATTAAGTATTGTTTCTGATAGATTACTATAGTTAAAGCAAGCCTATGTTCGCTCATTCTCGATTAAATGTGTACTTCACGTGTGATGAAGCTATTAACTAAACTAAAGGGACGTCCTGGATTTAAAAATCAGTTTACTACAGGGTTTATGACGTACATAAGATGGGATGAAAAATATTTTTTTAATCCTATATGGAAATAACATTGAATCAAATACAGAGTGGGCCAGAAAGTTTTGACACATTTAATAACACTATATTTTTACTATTTTTACTACTAAATTGGTTTAATTTAACTTAAAATAACTACAAAATATTGACAATTTTCTACATATTGTTGAATTAATTTTTTCACCCCAATCAATGTTCTTAAGACTGCCACCGTTATATGTAACATATTTTTGTATGTGATTCTCAAATATTGACATGACTTTGTGAAATGTATCTTTTTTTAATTGCTTTGAGTTACTGAATTGTTCTTTAAACATGACTCTTTAACATACCTGACTATAAAAAGTCCGTGCTGGTTGACTGTGTTGTGGCGGAGTTGGGTGATCAGCCAGTCGGAGGGTAGTCTGTCTAGTAGGCCGAAGTTCGGGCTGTATGGGTCATTGCACCATCTATCTTGGAACCACGTGGTGTTGGTGTCCATTTCCTTATGTTGCAGTTCAGAGGTCATAAAGGTTTAACATCAATAAAGGTGCTTCAAACAATGTTTCCTCGGCATCTCGTTTTACGATATGTGGACATGACATGGCCAACACGGTCACCGAACTTAGCATCCCCGGACATTTCTTGTGGGGCATGTTGAAGAATAATGTTTACGTGACTCGCCCAAGAAGAATTCAGGAACTTAAAGAATTGGGGTGGAAGCTGAAGTATTTCAACAAGAGACATTGCGATAAGTTTTGTCAAGTCTCGAAGGGCGTATACAACAGTGTATGGTATTATATTATTATTATTATTATTATTATTAGCACCGCGTCTTACTACCCGTTCGGGTTATACGCACTTACGCTAATGTGTAATGGTAGGGTGATTGGGAGATGAAATGAAGGACCTACAGTTTAACGTGGAATCCTAACCACGGTGTAGGCCTGGCATTCCCCACATTCACAAGATGTCTTGTCAGAGGTGAAGGAAGGGTTTGGTAATCAGATAAATCTGTGACGGGACCGAGGATTGAACCCCGGCCGCCAGCACAGAAGTCTGATACCTAACCCCTAGACCACCAGGTCACCTATGGTATTATAATGGTGGCCATCTTAAGAACATTGTTTTTTTTTAAATATAAGGTTATGTAGAAAATTGTTAAACTTGTGTTACTTTAAGTTTAATTTTAAGCAGTTAGTAGTTAAAATAGTAAAGATATAGTGTTATTAAATGTTTCAACACTTTATACCACACCCTTTAAAATGAGTATTTATATGTTTTAACTTTCGATTTTAAGCTAAAAGTTATGTTTACATTCATAATATGAACTTATAATTTGTTTACAGTCACCGGTTGTGACTGTAGCTCTCCGTTTATCCTTTAAGTAAGTGAACACACCTTGTTTGGTTTCACAATGAGCTAGTTTGTAAAATAGGGCCATAGTGTAATCAGTGATGGTAAGACTACTATATTTCAAGATAAACGGACTGTACATTATGTCACTTCACTAACTTGGTTCAACTGTCAAAGCATCAAGTATTGTTTGCTAGAAAACCAGGCCAAATGCAATTTAAAGGAAACCACATAAATCATCCATCACTATAGAGTGAATCTTTATTGTCAAGATACGTAAGAAATAAAAGCTTTATTTAATTAATAATGATTGATGATAGACAATGGTAAGCTAAATCTGGCACACTTTCCCACGTCTGTTTACCGTGTGGTAGTGCTTTTAAGTTCTTGATAAAATGCAAAATAATAGAATAGTCAGATTCCCTTGTAAAGTGACCTGAGATGACTAATCTGGGATATCCTCTAGTTGAGTTGAAGTTTTTCATGAGTAAGGGGTTTGTTACAGGTATATCTGATCCATACTAAATCCACGTTATCACCACATAGATAGTTGAAATTATATATTTTTAGATATAAAAAGTTTGGATTTAAAATAGTGAACACAATTAGTTGACTACAACGTTAAATATTTCACCTGGTGTAATGATGGTGCAACTTGCTAAAACAACATTAGTCCATGTTAATAAAATTATTTAGACAAGGGGATGTCTTTAAGGCAGTAATTTACAATATGGGGTCATGACTCCCTTCATGGTTGTGTTATGTTTTGGGCAGGGCTGCAAATTATTGTTGAGGTTATAACTTTAATAATAATAGTAATAATAATAGAAAGGTAAAAAATTCAAAAAGCTGTTAAAATGATAAAAATTGTTAGGTTTAGATTTTTTTAATCATCATAAAGGTGTCCGAAAAATCACTGTACACTTAATATACTAATTGTAGTAGTATACTAATACAGTTACACTTACCATAGTTCCTACCAGATGTTTTATAAATGGCCCCCACTGACGCGCAGACACGTCTGCAGACACGACTCTGCATTTTGGCGAAGACCTTTTCCATTTCATTCAAATTAAATTCAAAATGTCTGTATTATTTCACTGTTACATTTAGTATAGTCTGTTGTCTACACAGTTACTATTTGGACAACCTTTAAATCATCATATAATCAATTGATTATTAGACTAACCACGTGAACCTAAAGACACCCTAATTCGTTTGGTCGGTGATGAGATCAGGATTTAAAAATCCCGCCGGGTGAACTGGAGGTAATTTTTCCTAAACGGTTTACCCTTTCTCCTTCCACGCAAATAAAGTTACATTTAAATAAAGGTAAATTTCCTATATGTTATACCTACCCCACCAGCGTTGTTGAATCTGGGTAGCTTGAACGTGTAGTATATTCAGTGAAAATAGTAATTTAAAAACGAGGATGTGAACGTATGTGGCGTTATCAAGGGGTCACGACTGTCTTAAAAGACAAAAAATCGGAGGCAAACCCTACTTTAAAATATATATATATATTTTTGTCTTGGGACTCAAAACTGTCATCCATGCAGTATAATCTTGATTGGAAGAACTTTACCTGCATTAATAGAGTGAGAATAATATTAATAATAATATTTTTCCCTGATATTCAAGTTTTGATACACTTATTTTAAGACCATTTCAAATGCCTGGCTCGGGCATGTCACACCGTTTCGTTGAGGCGAAGGAAGCTGTCATAACAAACCATGGCGTATGCCATTACATTTCCCAAACCTCCTGACCGCTCTCTACTTTACCTATATACAAGAGTGGCTTATATGCCCTAACAAAATACTTTGTTATTTTGTTCTGGTGCAGTAACTTTTACTCCATCACACAAAAACCGCTAAACCAGGGACATAACTCGGAAGTCCGGTAAACATAATATAGCTTAGTTAAGATCTACGTCTGCCATTTATTTTCAATATTACGTCAATGAAATCTACTTTTTGATATATTTTTTCCCTCAGCTTTTTACGCAAAAACCACTTTGCCGGTTTTAATTGATATTTTGCATGGACCCTTCTTGGACCTCAGATTCACACATAGATTAATTAAATTTGATGGGTACCACCTTGTTTCTAACTGGCGAATGAATAATACTAAAACAAATAATTATATTAAGGCACTGTGAACAAAATAATTGATAATAATATTTCATTTATTACATACATAACTAATCACGCCAGTCCCTTATTGTGTATGCCATAAACTGTGAGTATAGCTAAAAAAAACTGTAATTTCTCCACACTTCCCTATCCTTGTATACCCCCTTCGTCTCAACACCGCCCATACACCGAGTCATGCATGCTCTTTAATTCTTAAAACTCTTTAATATTTCTCTCTTTCACACATTCGTCTACCACACTTAGCCGAGTCTAATTTCTTAAATGTTACTTGTTTTTAAAAACTTTTTAAACTTTATAAGCCTTTTAATCAATGTTTGACTCTTAACGCTTTTAACTATTGACAATAACTTGATTTTTTAAATTTTAACCGTAAATTGTAATATTGTTTTAACACACGTTTATTAATTTACTTTATTCATTTTTGTTATAATGTTTGTGCTTTTAATTCTAATTATTGTCAAACACCAATAATTTAACAGTGCCACAGGACCATATCCAAATGTATTCTAAATAATAACATTTTTTGACCTTTTTCTTAGCTTCTGGTTACCGAATTTTCATTTGACAAGGAGATTTGCTTACGCTATTCCCCCAACCCCTTCTCCGTGGTAAGTTAAAGCTCCAACAATGATGTATTGTGTGCGTTGGTTTACCTTTCATAAATAAAAAATAAAGTGTTTTGATTTTGACATCATAGTGCATCGTACGTAGTATGAACATTTTTATAATACAACTAAATATTTCTCTGATTTAGTATGTATTGTAAAGCAATACACAGTTACGAATAAATATCTCATTTTTAAGACCCCTCGATTATTTTAATGCTAAGCCCATCCTTGATTAGTTTTTGTTTATTTTTACTTTTTTTAATACATAATCTCTCTTAAGCTTACTTTGATTCTCAAGGTGTAACTTAAAGTGGGTAAACAGATTGGCCAAATACTAAGTCCTTTATTAAACAGATAGATTATATCCATAAGCCCTCCAATTATTTCCGATTATCTTTCATTTAATATATCATTATATCATTATTAATGTATTCGATTTTATTACTAATTCATCACAGAGACCTTAAACACCTTTAAAAACAATGTTACCGTTCCATTAAAGGCCTAAATTTCATAATAAATTATGTTTTTATGTTCTTCTTTACATTTTGTCTACAATTTGAAAAATATCACTCTTATGTCATTTACAGTAATATTATATTATTTCCCGTTATTTATTTGTACAAATATAGATAGATTTTCTTCCTTTCACTCCGAAATAATAAAGAAAATTTGATCCATAATAATGTATTGTGTAGGTTAAACTTTCATTTTACCTACTACTCTAGGAAATGACATTGACAATAAATCTCCCTTAAAATTATATGTTCCAAATATTAATATAATTCATAATAAGGTAAATTATTAATATTTTTAAAATTTTATGACTATCTACCAAGTAGAATAATTTTCACAAAACGTAGCATTGTTTTAGGAAACACAATAAATCAAGTTTGTATTCTCTTGTTTAAAATTTGTAATGTGTGGTTTCAATAAGCGCAATCAATTAAGATGCAAAAATATGAAAACAATATGTTTTTAGGTAAATGTTTATAAATAATTTTACATCTAATTAAATCGAAGGTAGAATGAAGCAATGCTAAGAAAAAAAAAATCGAAAACTCAATTATTATTTTTGTTCACGGTGGACCAAATAACTTTAATTTTGAATTGTGTATTTTGAAACCATTTACATGTTTGTCATGTTGAAATTTCACTTCAACCCTGTAAAACAAAGATATTTTAAATTAGTTTACTTTTTTTTTTAATGAAATGTCATATTGGAGAAGAATATTATATGGTACTTTCTAATTTAACTGTCAGTCTAAAAATAATTAAACGTATTTTTTAATTAACTGAAACTATCAGATAGCAAAATAGTAATTTAAAAGTTGCATATTTCATTTAAGGTGTAGGTGCAGTGGACGTGAGAAATTGTATTTACTTTGGCAGTTTTTATATCAAAACTTTTTTGACCAAAATATTGTTATTATTAGCACCGCATCTTACTACCCGTTCAAGTTATACGCACTTACGCTAATGTGTAATGTTAGGGTGATTGTGAGATGAAATGAAGGACCTACAGCTTAACGAGGAATCCGAACCACGGTGGAGGCCTGACATTCCACATATTCACAAGATGTATTTTCAGAGGTGAAGGAAGGGTTTGGTAATCAGATAAATCTATGCCGGGACCGAGGATTGAACCCCGGCCGCCAGCACAGAAGTCTGACACCTTACCCCTAGACCACCAGGTCACCTACTTTGACCAAAATAAATAAAATATTGCTGCAATAGACACATTAAGGGCTTAATGTTTTTCAAATGGTGACCTCATGGGTTCTTGAATTTTTGTCAAGGGTATCCTGGAATTTAATGACAATGTTTTCTCTTAATTTAAAAAGTTTATCATCTAATGCCGCTATGTTCACAACAAATATTCAACATCTGTTGATATCACTATGTGACTAAAATTAAACATTGTTTCTACTGGAGAAATATTTGATTTATTTATTTTGGCAAAAAAAAAAAAGTTTATTTATAAAAACTGGAAAAAAAACTTTAATTTTACTTGCATCCCCTACACTCCCACCTTAATTACGTGAGGCAACAAAATCTACCTTTTGCTCAATTGATAATTACTTCTGTTGGAATTTCAAACTCTAAAGTTTGGGAGTACAAACACAACAAATGAGATGTGGTAAAGTTTCATTTACGAGTCTAACCACATAACCGTGAAAGCAACTCATTAAAACTTATTTTACTCATTTTAGAATATTATTACCAGTATTTTTACTTGTGAAAATTAACGTTTTATAACTCTGCTACGTACTAAATAGAGTAATTTTACCATTTTAATTATGAATCGCTCATCTAACACGTGCCTATAAAAATCATTGAAAATATACCACATATATTTAGTCTGGTTATTTGTGTTAATTTTATTTAAATATTCATTGATTAGCTTGTTTTTTGTAAATATATAAACACAGTAATGATAAAACTAATACAATGATTAATAATTAAGATTCTTCTTTACTTTACCGAGCTCCAATTAGTGTTTAATTAATTTTACTCAGTAATGCATAAGTTTTCATCATTAAATATTAATATTCGTTAACGTTCACGTGCAATGTAAAATGTGGTTACACTCCGACATAATTGTAACGAAGCCTTATCCATGAAATTAATTAGGAAAGTATGTAACACATGTAGGTAGTCTCACTTGTGACGCAATTTTCTAACGAATAGAAGTGTACCATTTGATTTCCCCAGACCATGGTGTTAGTTTAGGATATTTATGCACATGAGTGTCTTCTATTCCATGAGGGCTATTGTCGGATCTCTAGCTAAAGTTATGCTGGTTTATTTGACGATTTAAATAAGATAACGGTCTCAAGTCCAAACAAATTCTAACAGAATTTAAAGTGTAAGCCTACCAATTGACTTCATATTCATTGAATAAAGAATGGTGATTAAAAAAAATACCGATTGTAAATGCACCTTGTTTTAAGTACTATTTATATTACTATGAAGTAGTCTTATCTGTTTGTATATAAAAAATATGTTAGTAAACTTCTATATATTGTGATATTTATAATTCCAAATATTTGTGTCTTGCTTTTAAAACCAGTTCAATTTAATCAAGAGAAAAACCTTAAAGCACTTGTTTTTGAATTAATTTTGTTTCTATGTAAAGAACAATATTTTTAAATACATAATATATACCCATCTAAAGCAGAAACATTTATAATTAATATTAATTATTATAATAATCTTTTAATCAGTTTCTGAGCAAGTGGAGTGCGAAACAGTTCAACAAACGTACAGCAAATGAGAACAGTTACAAAAATGTTTACTGCTCAAGAGAACATAAAACGTGCATTCATGTAAAGTCTTCTTTCAAGAAAATTCTGACTCTATACTATGCAACCTTCGTTGACCTTGAAAGGTGCACATGAATTTTGGAACACCCTAACCCTTACACAAACTGCGAAGTAAAAATTAAATTCATAATGACTTCGTTCAAAATAGAAAATGTAGGTAAGGCTAGGTCAGGCTAGTTTAGTTTAAGTCAGGTTAGGTTAGGTTAGGTAAGGAGTTAGGAATTGAATTAGATTAAATATTGTTCCCAAATTCATGCGCATCAGCTGACAGGTATACCTTATTCCACAATTCGAGTGCGCCCTAAGCTTACCTTTTATATTTTCACATTGACGTATCTAATAAGATATGGCCATAAAGTAATTCGTCAACGAAATACTACCACCAATCAGGGTAAAAGTAATGAAGACTTTGTTTACCCTGATTGGTGGTAAACATAGTCTACATTACGTTTACCCTGAAACGTAGCAAGCAGTCTTACCTTGACCGTTGTATAGTATGACTGTGTATAATATGCTACAAGGTAAGCTTGCTACCTTTCGGTGTAAACGGAGTGTACATTTGAGAAAGTAAGCCTTACACATAATACTTTGGTTTATATTTATTGTACAGCTAATCTATGGCTTCTTCGGTCTTTTTTTAAATTTATATATAAGTTCTAAATTAACTTTAGTATAACCTACTTTGGGTTGCACCTAAATAAAGAATCCATTGGCATCTTTTAAAATTGTCTTATGATGACGGAAAGGTTTACTAAAGGCAGTTTTTGTCTCATAAATTTTCCAATTGTCCTCCACGCAAATGTGAGTGGATTTACTCTAAATTCTCTCTTTTCTCGTCTCCACCCCATTAGTGTGAACATGCGGATATCCAGGACGGGTAGTAAGAATTGACGTCAAACACGGTAAAAAAAACCACTCCCACACCCCCACACACAGATGTTCCAATTTCTTGCGAGTGCCTATTTCAGATAGGCCCCCTTGTGTTGGATGAGAAACCAGTGAAACTCACCCCCAATTCTGTACTTCCAAAATAGTATCAGCCTCTCTATGTCCTTCTGTACCAGCGACCCTCTCTTCTCTCTCCCCGCCCTCCCCCACCCTACTTTAACAAGCAAGAGTAAAGTTTTCCCAGATCAATGCACACTGTTGGCGTCATATATCCTGGCGCCAATAGCTTCCAGACTCAGGAACAAGAGGGATGCTTCACAATGTTCCGTATTTAAAGAGGAACTCTCCGTATTAAGAACAATCAACAACAAAAAAAAAGTTTTGTACAATTTTAGCAAGTGTATAAGCTATAAATAAATAGTGGATGACCTGGCGGTCTAGGGGTAAGGTGTCGAACTCCTGTGCTGGGGTCCGGGGTTCAATCCTCGGTCCCGGCACAGATTTATCTGATTACCAAACCCTTCCTTCACCTCTGACAAGACGTGTATAGATCACAACTTGTAAATGTGTGGAATGCCAGGCCTCCACCATAGTTCGGATCCCACGTTAAACTGTAGGTCCTCTATTTCATCTCACAATCACCCTACCATTACACATTAGCTTAAGTGTGTATAACCTGAACGGGTAGTAAGACATGGTTCTAATAATAATAATAGTAATAATAATACAAATATTGATCCAATTATTTTAAATTATTACAGTTCACGAGCTATAAGGGGTATATTTTATTCTTTTTACGTACCATTATTAAGATAGAATAATGTATAGGGCTGAAATTTCGTATAAATAGACATTCACATGAGGTAGATAGAATGAAATACTTATAATATTAATATTATTACTAATATAGTTTTTCAAAAATGGTAATTTATAGTGCCATCCATGTTCTTACTCATTTTTTCCCCCCTTAGCAACTCTTCTTAATATTCGTCCAGTATTATACATATGTGTATCAATTACAATAATGTGTTAAGGATGAGGGAGGTTGAATTTAAAGCAAGTGTACCAGTATCTGCGTGGAAGTAAAGTGAAAACCCATTTGGGAAAAGTCACCCTCACTAACATATGACCGGAATTCAAACCCCGAGCTCCCCGTTATCAGTACTTTGGTCTATTGCGAGAGTGAAGGTTTGGGGCTATTCGACCACGGAAGCTGTTTAATGTTTGATGTTGGAACATATAAATATCAATATTTTATTTATAAAGGCAATAACTATAACCTGTCGAGCTATCTAAAGAATTTTCAAATTAAGAAGGAAGATCGGACCGTTATGAGTAGATAAAGAACCATGCAGTTAAGGAATGGTTTGAAGACGTACTTTCGGGGTCAAGAAAAGTAGTTTGGGTTATAGAAGGAGAGGGTGCGGGGGAAGAGTCCTCGAGGAAGGGAAAGCTGTTTTTTATTATTAAGACCCAGGCGTCACCAAGCAGATATTGATCCTAAGGGGATTAGGAAATGGGACGTAAGGGGGTGGGATACGTCTTTCCTACGCTCCACACTTATATTCTTGCTGACTTTATAATGTCGACAGTGGATTTGACTCGGAGGCATTTTAGAGAAAATGGAGACCCTTATCAAAATGGAAAACCATGATATTATGTTGATATTGGAAATAGATATCAATTTGTGTATAAGATAGTCCCAGATTAAGCAGGCTGGGAAGTTGTAGGGGATGAAAAAACTATATCAAAATATCCTTTAGAGATGGTTCGTTTCCGCTTCCTTTTCACGCAAAAAATAAATAACCAAGCAAATTAAAATCAAAACCTAGGTATTAATACATTAGTTTTTAAATTATTTTATCTATTTTGTTCAAAATTATGGATTCTAGCCCGACGAAGGACATTGCGCAACTTTCAAAGCAAGTTTTTTACATAATTTTTTGAATTTCTCTCGACACCTTGGAGAGAAAGTATTGTGATCGTCAGAAAAAATTGGACTCAAGATGCTTCATGTAGTATTCCTCCTAAACTAAGCAAAAAATTGGAACAAATGAAGGATTATCTAAGTGATAATTTAATGTCGCACAACTTTTACAACAGGGTGTTTTTTGGTAAACATAATATTTTAGAGTGATTTCACTTTTTATGCAGAAAACTTGCTTTATACAGTTATATTCTGTTTGCTCTAAAATGAGACTAAAACGAGCTAATCTTCAAAATTCATTTTATTTAGTTTTTCTTTCCCCTCACCACTACACAAAGTTTGGCTGTTTAATCCAGAAATAGCGTGTTTGTGTTTAGTGTTTTCTTAACTTTATTCACACCTATGTTGGTCACGAATATTTTTATATTGGTTTTGTATTCCTATCCTACCTATTCAAAATGATGTCTCGGTCCCAACTTGAGCAATAAATATAATATGATGGTGGTGACACACCCATTTAGGGACAAGTGGGGCATCGACACCCACCCACCCTCCAAAATGTATCTTAAATAATGTTAGTAAAAGCTTAAAACAAATTAATAACAACTATTATACAGAGCATTGAAAATGAGTTGAATGCTTAGGTTAAATTCTAGTACCAGGTTCGTGACTTGAAACTAAAAAGGTATTTCACTATGTACATATTAAAAGTGTCCCTAAAATCATCAATAGGGAAAAAAATGGCATAATTAATAGCTTCACTAAATATTATCCTCCACCCAAAGCTAATTTTTGGGTTGACCCATGTTCACCATGTTCATTGGTTTGGGTGTTTCAACGCTCACATTCGTTTCATTTCTCCACCAAAATGGTATTTTTTTTATGTAAATAAACATATATTTGTGTGATAAACATATTAAAGATTTTATAAAACTCCATATATAAGTTCCTCTTATGTCTTATCGAGTATGATAGTTTACACTCATTTACAACCTGTAATAGAACTGTAAACTTTATGACATTGCCTACATTTTGAACTAAAGCTATTTTCCAAAGCGGGTTGCGTCTTAACTTGACGTCCCTAAGCATGATCACACTTAGACGACAATGTACAAAATATAAATAAACAAAAGAAATTTAGTAATTTACCCCCATTCCCCCACCTCCAGAAGACTTTTGTCTATGTGCTGATAATACTTACCCTCTTCTTCTGAGGGCAGCATTGACTCGCTTTTTAAAATTACCTTTTTTTTTCTTGTTGCTTATTATAGATAGACATATGCTACCACGGTCCCTTTTACTCTATATCATGGTAGAAATATTTTCGCAGGTAATTTTCGTGACTAAACCAAATAGCCTAAGTTGTAAACGATTTACAAAAAAAAAACTACTTCAAGATAAAAAAAAGTTGTGGCGACATAAGACTGTTTTTAGACTTATTTAGAGATAATTAGTTTTTGTTTCAATGTTTTATCCTAAAACTCGCTGTATAAAACGTAAATATATTAACAAGGGATGAATGCGGGGAATGCCAGGCCTCCACCGTGGTTCGGATTCCACGTTAAACTGCAGGTCCTCCATTTCATATCACAATCACCCTACCATTACACATTAGCGTAAGTGCATATAACCAGAACGGGTAGTAATACGCGGTGCTAATAATAATAATAATAATAATAATAATTAACAAGGGAGACACTTTCTTGATTTGCAATGACGTCACAGGTAGTCAACGTCCTTAATAAGGCATTATAATTATAGTTTTGATATGGACATCATAAAAGCCCTTATTCGACCTGAACTGTTCTTTGGTAGACTGGTTGACACCGGAGACTAGACCATAAATACGGCTATAAATAGGTTATGGTAAAAGGTTTGCCCTTAGAATGTGCTTGAATGTTCTACCTCTTTTAAAATACGATTAATGTTGCAACGCTGGATTATCGATGTTGCCAATGTTTTCTTGTCCTAGATTCCCGAGCCCATCACACGGCTGATTAACCCGGATATTAGATACAAGATTAAGACTACGCTCCAACTAAAATCGCATCTACGGAGCGTCTTTCGACCTTTTACACTCGACGAAAGTGATATTTATACTAGTTAAAGCAAACAGGGTTTGTTTCTGTTAAAATATTTAAATACTCATATATATTTAAATGGTGTATATTTTAAAATACTTTAAAATTGTTTCATTAGTATTCTTTCAGTTTCAATGTTTTCTAAATAATTAAGCTACTTACTTAATTAAGCTACAGTAGCCCCGTGGCTTCTTTGGTGCTGACTGACAGCTCACCGCTGAGTTTTGACGGTCAACATTTAGGTTTATACCTAAATTTACACTGTCAGAAGTGACAGCTACTAAACACATGTTTTTGCAAATCATATGGTTCGGCGTAGGGATACATAATTTGGCCTGGTGACTTTTCAAAGCCGTCAGCCAGCACCAAAGAAGCCATGGGGCTACTGTAGGTGATATCCGGGGGTGGAAGGGTTATACGGCTTTAAAAACGGTATGCACGGATAGAAGTTTTTTTATAACCGAGTCTAACTACCTTCTCAGGCCTATACGCATATGTACTAATTATGATAACAAGTTAGGGATGAGGAAAGTTGAATTTATATTAAGTGTACCTGCATTTAGGTGGAAGTAAAGTGGAAAACGTATTTTGTAAAAACGACCCAAAGTACACCTAACCAGGATTTGAACTTCTATCTCCCTGTCATCAACAGTCTAGTCTAACACGAGAGTGACACCTTATACCATGTAGCCACCGAAGTAGTAGAGAAAGACGTTAGAATTTTCTCTACATAACCTCTAGTTCCCTAAGAGGTTGCCGTCAAGTATAGGACCTGACACATGATTAGTCCATAAATTTAAAGGTTGGGGTTTAGGGGACGCGAATTAAGTCCAGTGTTTTTAGATTTTATAACAAAAAACATTTTTAGCCTAAATAAATAAATAGAATATAGCTCCAGTAGAAAAATAAAGTTTAATTTTCTTCACATGGTGATGTCAACAGTTTTTGGAAATATTTCATGGGCATAACGGCATTAGATGAGAAACATTTTAATGAAGATAAAAAGCTATAATTAAATTTCAGGACACCTTTACATACATTCAAGAATCGTTGATATCACCATGTGAAGAAAATTAAAATATATGTTTCTACTGAAGCAATATTTTATTTATTTTGGCAAAAAAAAGTTTTACTATATTATTATTATTTAGCACCGCGTCTTACTATCCGTTCGGTATATACGCTTTAAGTACTAATCACGGTAATGGGTTAGGAATTGGGAAGGTTAAATTAGAGGAAGTGAACTCACATTTGCGTGGAGGGAGAGTGGAAAACCATTTAGGAAAAACCACCCCCAGTTCACCCGACCGAGATTCGAAACTCGATCTCCCCGTCCTCAGCAGTCGAGCTTAACACGACTAGCGAGTTAGCTAACTACGCCACCGAGGCGGGTAATTTTTACTATAAAAACTGCAAAAACACTGACATTTTCTCGGGTTCCCTAAACTTCCACAGACTTTTTTCTTGTTGACTATTCAAAGTGGATCTTCACTTATACTCTCCAGAGTAGCTCTCCTATTTGGTGTATTTACAAACAAAAATTTCCTTGTAGTTTGTTATTTTAGATAGTTCCCGTTATCCCCCTACGGCTTACACCTCTCATTTAGGCCAGCTAACCAAAGTTTTACTGTACAGTATTTCCATTAAATGGGAATACGGTGAGAACTCACTTTATGACTACATTGGTGAGAATATAGAGTATGAAGGGTACAGAAGTAAAAGGGAGTAACTCCAATTTTAATTCAAATTGGGCTTGTGCTGCCATCTGTTAGACAGCCATGAGACCTTTATAGTAAACTTTAGATTAGGGTTAACAGATATATCTATTATATTTAAATTAATTTCTAAAATAAGAATTTTTGGGGGTTCTTACGGGATTTGAGGTTTAAAAATTTGTCGTCCTGGAATATTTGTACATTGTGACTGTTCCTCTCCCCCCTTCTTGTATGAATACATGAAGTGACTTTGTTTTCGTTACTCATTCTATATATGTACCTTAAATAATAACCGGCCCCTAGTTTAATGGTCGGTGCACCTGGCTACGAACCTAAGGCTCCCGGGCTCAATTCCCGGCTGGTACCTTGGGGGTATTTTTCCCTAAAAGGGAATTATACCAACGGTCACCAGAGTTTGGTTAACTAAGCTTTAGTTGTATTAAGACTTGCATCGGCTCCACAACTTCATATTAACCAGCTTCACATCATCTCATTAAGGGTACGGCGTGTAGACTACCTCCTCTGCTGTACCTTGGGCAACGTCCTGTACCATCTTATCAGTAAATAGTATATATATATATATATATATATATATATACACACACACAAGGCGACAAAACCTGGATGTCATGTCCCTCCCGGTAATATGTTCCACATGTTGGAAAAAAAACTCAAATTTTGATAAAGCTTAGGATGATAATGATGTATTTTTATTACACATTTTTGCTTAATTTTCCCCTGTAAAATACCTTAGCGAACTTCAAAACCATAAATTTCCGGTCATCCTGTATATATTCTAAGCAATGGCTTATTTCATATAGCTGATATCCTTCATGCGTAATAATCCTCCCTCTAACCCTTATCCACATTTTCCCGTTCATGATGCAGTGTTTAGGTATAGATATAGTAAATAAAATGGTATCCCTCGCCATTAATGAAGACAAACTGTAATGGCTTGTTTAGTATGAGACTGACGCGTCCCAAGTAATGACGTCACGTAAAGTCCCCTTGCCATTTCGGTTTTGATGGTTTACTTTAAGCTTCGTAGACATGAACTTAATGGCGGTGTAGTTCAGCGGGATTACAATGCGAAGGTAGAATAGTGTAAAATTTTACTAGGAAGAAACTTTAATGAAATACAAACATTAATTTTTATTTTACTGTCAAAACACCAATTTTGGTGGTTAAATGGTCTAAGTTGTCACTCTCGAAATATAAAAGGCTGCCAATGATGGGGAGGTCAGGGTTTAAAACCCGGTCGGGTGTATTGAGTGTGGTTTTTCCTAAAAGGTTTTACCCTATCTCCACACAAATGCGGGTGTACCTCTAAAATTTAACTTTACTCATCCCTAACACGTTAAATTTAGTTCACTACTTTAATACTATCACAGATTTACTTTCAATATTATCCTTAGTTATATTTTTAACACGTGTAAGTTCTTAATTTCAATTTACTATTTAAATGTTTCACACATTTAATTTATATTTATTTAAGAGGAGATTTTTTTTAACATATATACTTATTAAATTTAGTTAACTACTTAAAAATTATCACACGTTTAGTGTTATTATTATCTTTAAATATATTAGTGCATGAATTAATAGTAATTAGTACATATTCGTACAGCCCGTGTAGAAAGAATAGTTATTAAAAAAAACTGGTAAAACATTTTACTTTACTCTCATTATTTTACAGGGATTGATAATAACTATCAATGGCATCGTAAGATAACCTGACTTAACGTATGAATACGTGGAAGTAGCTTTATATAAAGAACTTATCTGTCATAAGATTCTTCCTATTAAAATTGGACTATATCTGACAGTTAAAAAAAGTTTATTGATCTGTATTAATTTCATTATGCTTCAAATACCCACATTCGTTGGCACACAGGCAAAGACCTCAGTTTGAGTTTTCGTGTGGTATTTGGTCACCAAAATGTATTATATTTTCAACAAGTATATTCTATTCGGCCAAAAGAGCGAAATATGAACTGAACAACAATTTTATACAAATTTTATTTTATTAAAATTTGCTCACCATATCACGTGATATGGATATTTTGTAATGGATTAAAACTCATTTTAACCAAAGTCACCCTAAAATGTTGGAATATAAATTAGCGCGAGAGATTAGGGCCGTAGGTTAGCTACGCAATCAAAATAAAATTACATGGCCAAACGTAAAATATATATTATTTTCAATTAAATAATAAATCCATACTAAACCTTGATTTCAATACGATTCACAGTAACGAAGGCTTATTTAAAGAGACAACTTTTCAACAGAAAGGCCTCATATAAAATAAAAACATAATTTTTGTGGCCAAAAATGTAATACATTTTACTTTTTTTTTTAGCACCACGTCTTACTACCCGTTCAGGTTTTCCACTACTACTATGTTATTTGTGTTATTTTATAGATATTGATAATGTCTAATCTATCAACAGTTACAGTTTTTTATCACATGAATTGACGTATGAATACGTAAAAGTAGAGATATAAACTTTCCCAGCTATGAAAATCAAGATATAAAAATTCATGACTTTGAAATACATCTTTTGCATCCCTAAATTCCCGTATGCTTGCATTTTAATTTTACATTAGACAAATAATGTCTGTGAGTTAATCTTTATAATTCAAACAAACCAACATATTCTGTATTTAAAAATCTAGGGCCCATTCGCCAAAGGACCGGTGGTAGCTGACAGCTAGCAGAATATGTTAAAACAGTTAATAGAAAAACATACCGGTAATTAAAAACAAAATGTTTGTTGTGAAAGTATAGACTGCCGAAAGTGAGCGCAAATCAACATTTGGTCTGGCAGACAATATGTATTGGCGAATGGATGTATGAAAGTAAATCTTGTAGCTTTTGCTATCTGTCAGCTTACCACCACTCCTATGGCGAATATACTATACTAACCGCCTCGTTAGGCACGCATATTATATGCTAGGTTCATCTGGTCTGGTTTGACATATACTGAAATTTTGGAGAGTGAATACCTACGGAGTGTAATGATTTTTGTTTTGTTTTTGTTAATATGTTTTCTCACTCGTCCTCAGCTAAAGTTAGGGTGCATTACCTATAAATTCAACTTTCCTTTCCACAATAGCGCGCTTTATTAAATCATAGGCCGCAAGAGGGGTGTTATTTTTTCATAGAGTTATACTATCAAAATATATAATAACTAGGATGCGGATTTATATGTACAAAAAACCGGAAAAATGTGCGTGTAGTTATGCACTTAAAACTGAAGAAATATGAAATAAAAACATAAAAGTATGCACAAACAAAAAGACAAGGATCATAACTGAAATGGTATTATAATACTATAGGTTACAACAGCTTACTTATTGTTGTTCTGATTACAATAAACCTGTAGATATTTCTCACGTCAGGAGTGAATCTCTTTTGACTATCGCTTAAAGTGTAATGTTTATTGAAAAGCTTCTCTCTACATCACTCGTAGCTAGGGGACAATACTTGAAGTTGTCAAACCTTGCAGGAGTATACTCTATCACTTCCTTTTTATTCTCCTTGAAGAATCTGGACGATTCTTTCCAAAACACTAAGGTTTGATTACTTTTCAATACGTTTTGAAATTTCACTTCTATGGTTCTCCAAACCGTAGCCCGACGTAGTACTATCTGATTAGTTGAAGAACAACTTCTAAGATTTAAAAAAAAAGTATTGTAAACCTAGCGTTTCAGCCTTGTGGTTGGGTTTGGGAAGTGTCCCAAAGTGTATCTGAATTAATACAAGAATACACCGAAACTCATTCCTCTAACAAGCACTGATTACATATTTGATATTAGTTGCATCTTCAAGAGTTAGCAAACTCAAAACATACAGCCACTCAGTTGAAACAATTCTCCCTTTCCCTCCTGTCCCCGTTGCCGCTCTAAAATTTCATCACAGAGAATAGCGCTAAAAGTTGGAGAGATAGCCCATCTTGCAACATTGGTCTTTGCACAACCCACCCCAATCACTATATATGGTCAGTTTTAAATAGACTACATAAACTGAGTTAAAATAACTTATTCTGCTAAGGGTTCTAAGCTCTTCTTTACAGTTTAGAAAATGTACTTAAAATATATAAACTACTATTTTTATGCGTTTATATGCAAACTAGTGAAAATATGCCCTTATATTTGAAAAAAGTTTTAATATGCACCATAAAACTGGGTAGGTTTGTTAGATCAATACCAACAAAGTT